>JAODAL010032503.1:0-46844 GCA_025379985.1 Phyllomedusa bahiana | reverse complement strand
ACTCTCATAGACTCATAGCTATAGACTCTCATAGCCATAGACTCTCAATTCCATAGACTCTCATAGCCATAGACTCTCATAGCCATAGACTCTCATAGCCATAGACTCTCATAGCCATAGACTCTCATAGACTCTCATAGCCATAGACTCTCATAGCCATAGACTCTCATAGCCATAGATTCTCAAAGTCAAGACAGTAAATGAATACTTTTATTAAGAACACAACAAATAGTGGGGACTCTCATCAGACCCAAAAAAATTGATTCTAAGGACTCACAACAGAGCCAGAACAAGTAATGGGGACGATAATTAGAGTTAGAGCAAAAATTGGGACTCTTACAAGACCCAAGAGAAATCCAGTAGAGACTCTCATAACAGTCAACTCAGTGAAAGGGAGCACTAGTCACAAAGAGAACAAGTAGTGGGCACTCTCATCAGAGCAAGGAAAGTGAGCTTATTTAAAGGGGTTGTCTCACTACAATTGCTGCTTTTTATGTCAAAGATCTTGCAAAAACATGTCTCTTTGCAATATGTGTCTATTAACAGTGTCCTACCTATTCCTAGATATCCCCTCTTGTATGGGCTGCATCAGCTCCTCAGGTTGCTATAGCTACAGACCTATTTACTCTCTTATGATAGGCTGCCAGCACTGGTTGCTATAGCTACAGACCTGGCTTGCTCTGCAGCTTAGCAGAGGCCAGTAAACACGCCCCTGAATTCAAAATGAAACCAAGAAAACAGGACTGAGGTGAGATGAATCAATGTAGTGAGACAACCCCTTTAAGGATCTTATCTGAACCAAAACCAATAGCGGGGACAGTGATCAGAGCTTGAATAAAAAATGGGGATTCTAGATTCTATTCAGACAAAAAACGAGAGGTGGGGACTCTCAACAAAACCAAAAGTAGAAATACTAACTCTTAGCAGAACTACATGAAGGAGTAGAACAAGAGCGACAACAAGAAATACAAACTCTTATCCAACACCGAAGAAGGGGGAGTTCATTGGGGTCAAACAATTGACTGGCCCGTGCCAGAATCAAATCAAAAAGAGGGACTCTTATTAGGCAAAATGGGGACCTAAGCCGTAATCATACCATAGCCAGAAGCCTGGGTTGGGGGCTGGCGTCATTCATCGAAGTCAGCACAAGGATTGGGAATTCTTTAATTAGAGTCAGAACTATAGTGGGGCTCCTTTTTAGGGAAGGAATAGGACCTCATTATAGCCGAAACAAGGATAGGTAAGGACCCTCATCAGAGCCAGTACAATAAATGAGAACTCCCATCAATAAGTGTAAGGACTCTCATGAAAGACAAGTAAAGGAATTTGGAGACTCTTTCAGAAATTTAAAAAGATGGAAATTTTCGGTACTTTCAATAAAACCAAAAAAACAGGGAAAAGGTTCTCATCATAACTAGAGGTAAGAGACCTTCATTTCAGAGAAAGACTGAATAATGGAAAAGAGAAGAGAGTTGGTAGGGACCAGACATCAGCAAGAACAAGTGATGGAGCCAGCTAAGATGGTAGAACAATGGGATATTTGCTACGAGTGGCACCGCAGCTCGTGCCCCCGTTATTCCCCATGCACCGGGAGCGGGTGGCGCCACGGTCCGCGTATCGGGTGTGGGCGCTCTCGCTCTCCTGGTTGCGTCTACTCACCTAACCACGCTCCTGATCCCTCACGTCCGCCTGCAGGCCGGGGCGCGCGTCACCGCTCCTTAGGGCGCGCGTGCACCGGCTCTCTTGGATTTAAAGGGCCAGCGCGCTGGTAATTGGTTGATTGCCGGCCGTTGACCCTATATATGTCTCCACCTCCAGTATCCGAATCCATAGGGCCTGTACCTATGCGAGGAAGCCTTTCTGAAGGCCGGTTTGTCATTTCTGTGTACCAGTCCCGTTTGCGCACGTCCTTCGACCACGAATCTTCGCCGCCTGCCCTGACCTTCTGGCCTGTCCCCGACTATGAGATTGTTTACCGATTCTGTACCTTGTTGCACCTCGGCTGCCTCCGCAAGCAAGTCACATCAGGGGTAGCGACCTGGTGGAATCCCACCACAGCAAGTCCATCCCGGCTCTGGTGAATACCGGGACCCACTTAGACTCCGCTCCCTGGTGTGTGGCCTGTACCACCACTTGTGGTGGTCCTGTGGATCCACTACTCCAAGTCGTTACAATATTATTTACTCCAGAACACAAGCACAGGGTCATATCAAGAGATACAACAGGTGCGGATAACTAATGAGCAGAAGCTCACACACCCATCCACTAGGACAGTGTTTCTCAACTCCAGTCCAGTCAGGACCCACCAACAGGTCATGTTTTCAGGGTCTCCCACAGAATGCACTGACAGTAATTATATCACCTGTGCAGAATGCACTGACCATAATTATATCACCTGTGCAATACTGAGGAGATCCTGAAAACATGACCTGTTGGTGGCCCTGAGGACTGGAGTTGAGAAACACTGCACTAGGAGGACAAGTGAATAATAAACAACTGCACATTGAATAAGTACCAGTTCACACCAGTATGCAGAAAAGCCACAATATCATACAAGGGGAGACTGCACAAATGCAAAAATACTGATAAGACAACCACTCACACACCTTCTATGTATGAGTGGGATGTTTGGGCTGGAATTAAATTGGGATATAATAAAGCAATACAAAAGTGCTATTTATACAGTTAAGTGTGGTTCACCATGCTGGCTTACAACCTATGACGCCTCAAGTATTGATTAAAAGCATCGAGACAAGTAGGTTTTTGTTAAAATATTATAATAAAAATCATTGGGATATAAACATTTTCAGGATGTCATTCATCAGAAGATGAAATATTGATTAAGTTGTTACCTAATATACAGTTAGGATGATACTTTTTAAAGAGAACCTGTCACATTGGTAATGTCCCCCTTGCTGAGGGCAGCACAAGCTAGTGTCAGACCTGCTGTTTTCCAGCGCTGTGTCCCTTATTCTGTAAGATTGCGAAAGTTTTAGAGCATTACCCCTCAAATCTTTTTTGATGACAGGTGTAGTCCCGCCCACCAAAGGATAGCTCCGCCCACTGACAGTTATGCTATGTTTTCATGGCATAATTGCGGGGCGTAATTACGCTGGAGTTCGGGAGCTCCTGCAGGGCGCGGGGGGGGGGGGGGGGGCACCCGCCGGCTCCATAGACATTCGTTACTAGCGGTGTGTATTCGCCTCTAGTACTTGACATGTCACTTCTCTCCCCACTCGGCGTATTGCGCAAGCAGGGAGAGGAGACGGTATCCATAGTTCTCTATGAGAACTGTGGATTACTGTAATGACTGGGATGTATCTCGGCCCGTAAATTTAGCCAGTTACCCCCGAAATACGGACCAAAATATGGCCCAATTTCACCTGTATGAACATAGCCTTATTCACATGTAGCAGGTTAATCAGTTGAGGTGGGCGGGGCTAGCCTCAGGTGGGCGGGGGTGGAAAAAACTGACTCTATTCTGGCTGAAAACTGCAGATTTGAGAATGTAATGCTCTAAAACTCCATCATCTTACATTATAAGGGACACAGCGCTGGAAACAGCACGTCTGACACTGGCTTGTACTGTCCTCAGCAAGGGGGGCATAAACTATGTGACAGGTTCCCTTTACAGCATGACAGTCAGTTTATTGACGCAAATCAACTTCCTAAATGAAGAAGAGGGACATTTAGAGATGTAAGAGGGACATGTGCTAAAAATAGGGACTGTCCCTCTAAGAGAAGGACACTTGGACAGTATGAATGGGAGTTCCTAATACAGCCAAGGAAAAAAAATTTGGCTGTACTCCGAACTCCAATTAATTTCAATGGGAGAGTCCTGACTACCTATCCACTGTGAACAGGTCTCGTACTTCAGATAGGTGCAGGTCTCAGACGTGGGACTGAAAGGTAAAAAACAAAAGGCAGTGCTCTCCTAGTACAGTAAAAAAAAATACAATATGAGTGCTCCATGCAAATAAAAGTTCACTAAAAAAAAACAAAAAAATTTTAAAAAGGGAAATTGGTGTTCCAAGAAAAAGCCCAAACAAATCAAAGGTTCGGGGGAGGGACCCTTTTGCTCCCAAACGGGGGGTTTTAAAATTAAAAAAAAAAAAAGCAGAAATAAAGTTATTAATTATTGTCTTTTTAAAAACCTTAAAAAAAATTACAGGGGTCTACGCGTTTTAGCAAGTACCCCCAATTTTGTTTTAGAATTTAACCATGAGGTCCTTTTTTAAACCGGTTTTTACCGTCGTTGATCCTGCCTGTTTCTCTGCTTTTGTCCAGCTGATTGCTGCCTTTGATGTTTTTCTCATATTTTTTTAAAACCCCCTTAAAGCCGAACGCCCGAAAAGTAGTTAATGACCAAAACAATTTTTTTTAGTTTTTGCCTCCCGCGTTTTTAACAGTTGTAACTTTTTTTTTATTTTTTTCAATGACCAGTTGGGGTGAGGGCCCCTTTTTTTCGAGCAAATTGTACTTTTTGGAAAAGTTTAAGTTCACTTAAAATAAATGCAGAATTTTTTTATTTTTTTTTTTACACCATTTTACATTTCACACCTAAACTGTTTAAAAAATGCTAAGGTTATTACGGGGGTGTGGACACCTAATATGTGTAGGTTTTTTTTTGTGTGAATTTATCACAAATTTTTTTTTACTAAATATTTATTTTTCTTTATTTATTTATTTTTTTTCTTTTTCTTACACTTTTTCTGTTTTTTTTTTTTTTTTTTACATGTTTTTGACTCCCATAAGGGGGAACGTTTTTTAATTTTTTTATATTTTTTTTTTTTTAATTAGAATGTATTGCATATTCAATACTGTATCAATACATTCTACTCTGTGTCACTTTGACAAGGCAATGATCTGGGCAGCACACAGTTGTCCTGTCACTGGGTTCTTACACAGACAGCTTGGGGCCCCCTCTAGGTCCCCAGACTGACTGGCAGTGTTCCTCGGGTCTGTTGGTCACTGGGGATTCCCATCACCCAAAAGAGCAGGGGAACCCTTTTTAGCGCTGCGGTAACGCCCGCCCCAATCAAAGGGTTAAAGCACCGGGTTTTCGGGGTTTCCTCCCTCCCCCACCGAGGGGGGCTCTGAGATCAGGGCTGTGTAGTACAGCCCCGATCCCAGCGCAGTTGCGGCGCCCGGAGTGCCGCAAACCCCGAAGTCTGCAGCAACACCAAAAGACGGTGCGCGGTCGTTAAGGGGTTAAACCTAAAATTGTTCTCCCCCGCTTTTCTTTCCTATGAAGCGTGGCTAGGTGAAACCATAAAAGCCCTGTAATTTTTTAAGTTCTTTTTAATGCACAATACATAGCTTTATTCCTTTTTTTTATATTAGAGTAATTTAAACCCCCGTGTGGACCACGATGTGGCCTTTTTCCTGCTTTACTCAGAGGGGGGACCTGACCTATGCGACATATCCCATCATGTGCCTTAATATCTACGGGGAATTTCCCCCAAAATTTTTTCCCGGTCCATACTTAAAAGTGACAACTGAAGTTTTCTGATACACTGTTCCTCTTGGGGGTTTGCATTTATTGATTTTTATTCCCGGGTTTTGGGTCGAGTAGGGGGACACTTTTTCCTCCGAGATCTTCGATGGTCATTTCAAGCCCTGAGTCCTCTTGACTGGAAGACTTCATCAGTGATCATCTGTGGTTATGGTCCAGTTCCTCTGTATAGCACCAATTACTCGGTCTAGTACATGGCACGATGTTGGATACTGTAAGTCATCGCTCCGTAATTAGTATTTTGACAGGCAATGATCCCCTCTTCATCATGTGGTAAACAATGGCACTGTCACACGCCATGGTGATGTCAAACCAACCGAGAGGTTATTTGTAAAGCAAAACATAGACAAACACATAGTGTGTACAGAAGCAAATCACCCACACAGACGACTGTACCTAATAAAGAAGCCAAAGATGGCATCACTTGCCAGGCCTGCAGGGTGGAAAGAGTCTGCACAACCACTCATCACACCAACTGGTACATAACATCTGCCATGTATTAGGGGCTTATAGATCTGTAGGGTCACAATGGGTATTTTCAGACTAGAAAACTGACCCAAAATGGACTGGTCCTCTAAGTGGGTTAGCAGAGGTTGCAGTGACATCCTATGTCCACCGGGGGCCCCTTTAACAGTTATGGTTTAGCAGAGGTGCTGGGAAATCCATCTGCTCCAGGGCCCCTTTCTCAGTCGGTTAGTAGAGGTGCAGTAACATATGTTGCTCCGGTGCCCCATACACGTAGGGTTAGCAGAGGGTTGCAGTGATATCCTTCTGCTCCGGGGGCCCCATACACAGGTAGGGTTAGCAAGAGGTGCAGTGAATATCCATCTGCTCCGGGGGCTCCATAACAGTTGGGTTAGCCGAGGGGCGAGTGACAGCGTCTGCTCGGGGCCCATAGTACAGTAGGGTTAGCTGAGGTGTCGGTGACTGCTGTTGCTCGGGGGCGGCCCCATACACAGTAGAGTTAGCTGAGGTGCATTGGACTCCTTCTGCTACAGGGCCCCATATCACAGTAGGGTTAGCAGAGGTTTTGCAGTGATATTTCCATTGCTCCGGAGGCCCATGCACAGTGGGTTAGCAGAGGTGCTGTGATATCCATCTGCTACGGGCCCACATACACAGTTGGTTAGCAGAGATGCAAGTGACATTGTCTGCTACGGGGCCGATTAAACAGTAGGGTTAGCAGAGGTGCCAGGGACTTCTGTACCTGCTCAGGGCCCCATTTACTCTGTAGGGTCTGCAGAGGTGCAGGGACGTCCGTTCTGCTCGGGGCCCATTACACAGTGGGTTAGCAGAGGTGCAGTGACATCCTTCTGCTCCGGGGCCCATAACCACAGTTGGGTTAGAGAGAGGTGCAGTGGTATCCATCTGCTATGGGGCCCATGCACAGTAGGGTTTGCAGAGGTGCTGTAGTGATATCCATCTGATCCGGGGCCCCATACACAGTAGGTTAGCAGTGGATGCGTGACATCTGTCTTGCTCCGGCGGACCCATAACACAGTTGGGTTTGCAGAGGTGCAGTGACATCGTCTGCTCTGGGCCCCCATAAACAGTACGGGTTAGCAGAGGGGCAGTGACTTACGTCTGAACCGGGGCCCCATACACAGTAGGGTTAGCAGAGGTGCATCGACATCTGTCTGCTCAGGCCTCATACACAGTTAGGGTTAGCAGAGGGGCAGTGACATCCGTTCTGCTCTGGTGCCCCATGTACACAGTAGGGTTAGCAGTGGTGCAGTGACTTCACGTAATGCTCCAGGCCCATACTACAGTTGGGTTTGCAGAAGTGCAGTGACTTCGTCCGCTTGGGGGCCCATACACAAGTGGGTTAGCAGAAGGTGCAGTGACATCTGTCTGCTCCAGGGCCACCTACACGTAGGGTTTAGCAGAGGTGAAGTGGACAGCCGTCTGCTTCGGGGGCACATATATTTTTTTTTTTTACAGTAGGTTAGTCAGAGGGTTGGTGCAGTGACATCCCTGTCTGCTACGGGGTCCATACACAGTAGGTTTAGAAGGTGCAGTGATATTATCAGTCTGCTATGGGCCCCATACACAGTAGGGTTAGCAGAGGTTTGCAGTGACATCCGTCTGAACCGGGAGGCCCAATTACACAGTAGGGTTAGCTGAGGTGCAGTGACTTCTGTTGTCCTGCTCCAGGCCACTTACAAAGTAGGGTTAGCAGTGGTGCAGTGACATCCGTCTGCTGCGCGGGCCCCACTACACAGTCAGGGTTAGCAGATGTGAAGGGACATAGCCGGTTTGCTCCGGGGGGCCCCATACACAGTAGGGTAGCAGAAGTGCAGTGACATCCGTCTGCTTGGGGGCCCATACAACAGTTCGGGTTTGCAGAGGTGCAGTGACATCTGTCTGCTACAGGGCCCCATACAATGTAGGGTTAGCAGAGGTGCGAGTGTCAGCCGTCTGCTCCGGGGCACCATATACAGTCAGGGTTAGCAGAGGTGCAGGACATCCAGTCTTCTCCGGGGCCCCATACACAGTAGGGTAGCAGAGGTGCAGTTTGACATTCGTCTGCTCAGGGCCCTCTTATTCGCAGTTAGGGGTAGCTGTGGTTGCAGTGACATCCGTCTGCTCGAAGGCCCCATAACAGTAGGGTTAGCTGAGGGCTGTGTCTTACGTCTGCATCCAGGCCCATACAAAGTAGGGTTAGCAGAGATTGCAGTTGACATTCCGTATGTCCAGGCCCTCTAAACAGTTAGGGTTAGCAGAAGTGAGTGCATCAGTTCTGCGGCTGGGGCAACATACACAGTAGGTTAGAAGAGGTGCAGTTGTGACATCGTCTGCTGCCAGGGCCCCATTCTCAGTAGGGGGTTAGCAGAGGTGCTGTGATCATCTCAGTCTGCTCAGGTGCCCCTTTCACAGTAGGGTTTGCAGTGGTCTCGCACTAGTGACATCCGTATGATCAGGGGCCCCATTATCTCAGTTGGGTTTGCATGAGGTGGCTGAGTGATCATCCGTCTGCTCCAGGGCCCATAACAGATAGGGTTAGCAAGAGGTGCAAGTGACATTCGTCTGCTCCGGTGCCCCATAACAGTAGGGGGTAGCAGAGGTGCAGTGACATCCGTTGCTCCAGGGGCCCCATACACAGTAGGGTAGGCAGAGGTGCCAGTGACATACGTTGCTCAGGGGGCCCCAATTCACAGTAGGGTTAGCAGAGGTGCGTGGACTTCCGTTGCTTCCAGGGCCCTCCATACACGTTGGGTTAGCAGAGGGGCAGTGATATCCGTCTCCTCTGTAGCCCCTCTACACAGTTGGGTTAGCTGAGGTTGCAGGACTGCAAGTCTGTCTGCGGGCCCATTGCACAGTAGGGTTAGCCTGTGGTGCACGTGACATCGTCATGCTCAGGGGGCCCGATACACAGTTGGGTGAGCAAGAGTTGCAGTGACTTCCTGTCTCTGCTTCCAAGGGCCCCAATTTACAAGTAGGGTTTGCAGAGGGTGCAGTGATATCCCGTCTCCTCTGAAGCCCCATTTACACAGTAGGGTTAGCAGAGGTGCAGTGTCATCCGTCGCTCCGGGGGCCCGGGGCCCCATACACAGTAGGGTTTAGCAGAGGTGCAGTGGACATCCGTCTGCTCTGGTGCCCCATACAACAGTACGGGTTAGCAGAGGTGCAGTGACATCCCTCTGCTCCGGGGCCCCATATGCAGTAGGGTTAGCTGTGGTGCAGTGACTTCCGTCTGCTCCGGGGCCTATTCAAAGTAGGGTTTGCTGATGTACAGTGACCATCACGTATGCTCCGGGCCCACTTACAATGTTAGGGTTAGCAGAGGAGCAGTGACATCCTGTTGCTCCATGGGCCATAAACAGTAGGGTTAGCAGAGGTGCTCAGTTTACATCCGTCTGATCCAGGGCCCCTACAACCTGTAGGGTTAGATGATGGTGCAGTGACATCGTCTGCTCAGGGCCCCATACACGTTTGGGTTAGCAGAGGTGCTGTGACATTTTTTCCGTCTGCTCGGGGCACATACACAGTAGGGTTAGCAGAGGTGCAGTGACATCCGTCTGCTCCAGGGCCCCATACACATAGGGGTAGCAGTGGTGCAGTGGACATCAAGTCTGCTCGGGGACCCCATACACAGTTTGGGTTAGCAGAGGTGCGAGTGACGATCCGTCTGCTCCGGGGCCCCATCATACTCAGTGAGGGGTTTAGAAAGAGGTGCAGTGATATACCGTCTCCTCTGTGAGCCCCCCTTACACAGTAGGGTTAGCAGAGGTGCAGTGACAGCTGTCTGCTCTGGGGCCCAGGCACAGTAGGGGTTAGAGAAGGTGCAGTTGACATCAGTCTGCTCTGGGCCCCATAACGAGTAGGGTTATGCTGAGGTGCAGTGGTAATTCAGTCTGCTCTGGGGCCCCATACACAGTAGGGTTAGCTCAGTGGTGGGTGACACCGTCTGCTCTGGTGCCCCCATACACAGTAGGGTTTAGCAGAGGTGGGTGACATCCGTCTGCTCTGGTGCCCCATACACAGTAGCGGTTATGCAGAGGTGCAGTGACATCTGTCCTGGACTCTGGGGCCCCATACACAGTAGGGTTAGCAGAGGTGCGGTTGACATACCGTCTGCTTCTGGTTGACCCTTTCACAGTTGGGTTAGCAGAGTGCAGTGACAGCCGTCTGCTACGGGGGCCCCATACTCAGTAAGGGTTCGCAGAGGTGCTAGTGGTTTCCGTCTGCTCCTGGTTGCCCATACCACTGTAGGGTTAGAGAGGTTCAGTGCATCCGTCTGCTCCGGGGGCCCCATTACTCAGATAGGGTTAGACAGGGTGCAGTGACATCCGTCTCTGCTCAGGGGCCTCATAACACAGTAGGGTTAGCAGATGTACAGTGACATTCCCAGGATGAACCGGGCCCCATACACAGTAGGTTTGCAGAGGTGCTGTGACATCCGGTCTGCTCCAGGGCCCCAATCACAGTTGGGTTAGCAGAGGTGCAGTTACCTCCGTGACTGAACCAGGGCCCATTCTCAGTAGGGATTAGCAGAGGTTGCAGTGACAGCCGTCCTGCTTCTGGTGGCCCCTTACACAGTAGGGTTTAGCAGAGTGCAAGTTTACATCAGTTCTGATACCAGGGCCCCATTAACTCAGTGGGTTAGCAGAGGTGCGTGACAGCCGTTGCTCTTGGTGCCCCTTACAAGTAGGGTTAGCAAGGTGCAGTGATTCAGTCTCGCTCTGGGGTACCCATTCACTGTGGGTTAGCAGAGGTGCAGTGACATCCGTCTGCTCCGCGGCCCCATACGCAGTTGGGTTTGCATGAGGTTGCAGTGCAGTGACATCTGTCAGCTCTTGGGCCCATACACAGTGGGTTTAGCAGGGGCAGTGACATCTGTTGCTCTTGGGCCCCATACTCAGTAGGGGTTAAGCGGAGGTGCAGTGACTCATCTGTCTGCTCTTGGGCCCCATACACCAGTATGGGTTAGCGGAGGTGCAGTGACATCCGTCTGTCCGGGGGGCCCATACTCAATAGGGTTAGCAGAGGGTGCAGTTTTTGCTGTGACTCCGTCTGCTCCGGGGCCATACTCAGTAGGGTTTGCTGTGGTGCAGTGATTTCGTTCTCCTCTGTAGCCCCATACACAGTTGGGTTAGCAGAGCTGCAGTGACTATCCATCTGCTCCGGGGCCCCATACCACAGTAGGTTTAGCAGTGGTGCAGTGATATCCGTCTGCTCTGGGGCACCATAACAGTAGGGTTAGCAGCGGTGCTAGTGACTCCGTCTGCTATGGGGCCCCATGCCACTGTAGGGTAGCAGAGGTGCAGTTGTGATAGTGACATCAGTCTGCTCTGGGGCCCCATACTACCAGTAGGGTTAGCAGAGGTGCAGTGTCTTCAGTCTGCTCTGGGGCCCACTACACAGTAGGGTTAGCAGAGGTTGTGCAGTGAATCAGTCTGCTTCGGGGTCCCATACACAGTAGGGTTAGCAGAGGTGCAGTGACATCCGTCTGCTCTGGTGCCCACATTCTCAGTAGGGTTAGCAGAGGTGCAGTGAATCGTTTTCTGCTCCGGGGCCTCATACACAGTAGTAGGTGAAGCAGATGTACCAGTGGGACGGCCGTCTGCTCCGGGGCCCCATACACAGTATGGGTTTGACAGAGGTGCAGGGACATCCGTCCTGTCCAGGGCCCCATACACGTAGGGTTTAGCAGAGGTGCAGTTACCATCCGTTGTACCAGGGCCCAATTACACGTAGGGTTAGCCAGAGTGCCAGTGACATCCGTTCCTTCTGTTGCCACCATACCACAGTAGGGTTTAGCAGAGGTTGCTGTGACATCAGTCTCCTCACTGTAGCCCCATAACCCCAGTTTTTTGTTTTTAGGGTTTGCAGAGGTACTGCTGTGACTAGCCGTCTGCTCTGGTGCCCCATACACGCAGTTAGGGTTTAGCAGAGGTGCAGTGGCCTTCGTATGCTACGGGGGGGGCCCCCATTACACAGTAGGGTTAGCAGAGGTGCATGTGTACATCTGTCTGCTCTTGGGCCCTTATACAGTCAGGGTTTGCCGGAGGAATGGTTGCAGTGACATCCGTCTGCTCCAGGCCCATTACACAGTAGGGGCTAACAGATGTTGCTGTGTTTATCCGTCAACTCTGTGTAGACCCCATAGCAGTAGGGTTAGCAGAGGTGAAGTGACCAAGCAGTCTGCTCTGGGGCCATACACGGTAGGGGTTAAGCAGAGGTGCAGTGACATCAGTATGCTCTGGGGCCCATTCACAGTTGGGTTAGCAGAGGTGCTGTGGACGATCAGTCTGCTCTAGGGGCCCTACACAGAAGGGTTAGCAGAGGTGCAGTGGACATCAGGTCTGCTCTGGGGCCCCCATACCAGTAGGGTTTGCTGAGGTGCAGTGATTTTCAGTTCTGCTCCGGGGCCAATAACTCAGTAGGTTAGCAGAGGTTGCAGTGGGGGGGGGTAGGGGGGGGGGGGGGGGACATCGTCTGCTCTGTGCTCCATTACACAGTAGGGTTAGCAGTGGTGCAGTGACATCTGTCTGCCTCCGGGGCCCCATACACAGTAGGGTTAGTATGAGGTGGCAGTATGACATGCCGTCATGCTCTGGGGCCCCATACACAGTAGGGTTAGCAGAGGTGCAGTGAGACATCCGTTCTGTCCGGGGCCTCCATTACACAGTTGGACGTGAGCAGATGTTTATGTGACATCCGTCTGTCCGGGCCCCAATAAACAGTAGGGTTAGCTGTGGAGGTGCATGTGGACATCCGTATGCTCCTGGGGGCCCCATACACCAGTAGGGTTAGCAGAGGTTTGTCATGTGACAGCCGTCTGCTATGGTGGCCCCATACACAGTAGGGTTAGCAGAGGTGCAGTTCATCCGTCTGTACCAAGGGCCCCATACACGTGTAGGGTTAAGCAGAGGTGCAGTGACATCCGTTCTGCTCCCGGGCCCCATACTCAGGTAGGGTTAGTGGAGGTGCAGTGACATCGTCTCCTCTGTAGCCCCATACACAGTAGGGTTAGCAAGGGTGCAGTGACATCAGTCTCCCTCTGTAGCCCATTTACACAGTAGGGTTAGCGAGGGCAGTACAGCCGTTCTGCTCTGGTTGCCCCATTTTACACCAGTAGGGTTAGCAGAGGTGCAGTGACATTCAGTCTGCTCTGGGGGCCACTTACACAGTAGGTTAGCAGAGGTGCAGTGACATCAGTCTGCTCAGAGGCCCCATAACAGTAGGGTTTGCTGAGCGGTGCAGTGAATCTGGTGTCTGCTTGGGCCCCAATTACACAGTGGGTTAGCAGAGGTGCAAGTGACTTCATGTCTGCTCTTGGGACACCTTACACAGTAGGGTTAGCGGAAGGTGCAGATAGTGACTTCTGTCTGCTCTTGGGCCCCATCTCAAGTAGGGTTAGCGGAGGTGCAGTGAGTGACATCCGTATGCTCGGCGGACCCCATACACAGTAGGGTTAGCAGAGGTGCAGTGACATCCCCGTTCTGCTCCAGGGCCCCACACACCTAGAGGGGTTGTTGATTTTATTGGACACATCTATGTCACCCTTGTTTCATTTTGGCTGTGAGCTGTTTCCAATCTTGAAAAAACTTGGGACTCTCGGGTTCAATATTTTTGATCAAAAGATGTTTAAGCTGCCCACGACTTTCAACGTGGTCCTCAAATCGGGCAGTCCTATCCTTTCTTTAGACCTCTCAATCGAAGCCAATCAGGGCCTCTCAATGGGTCACCGACTCTCCATTATTCAGAGAGTAAAAAATAAAAACACCAACCTGCAAGCTCTGCCCTTCTTTTATGACAGGCCTTGTGATGAGTGGCGGGGACGAAACCCCAAAATGGAAGCACCCCTCCTTCCCCATATAGGTTAAAATCAATGTTCACCAAGTATAAGTATGTTTCTGACACAAAATCATTTTGAAAAACGTATGCAAACCTGGGTGCCAACTGGCAGGGCTGCGGCACACATGTAATTATACATGTACACCACACAGACCGCCGCCAGCGGTCACATTTCTGCAATAAAAGGGCAATACACTACGGTGGATGGGAAATCCCTAAAGAAGATTTACACTATCTATCATACATGAAAATAAACTTTTGAGACTCTCGTTTATTCATTTTTGTTCAAAAGATGTTTTAAAGCTGCCCACGACTTCAACATGATCTCAAAATCGGGCAGTCCTATGCTATCTTTACCTCTCAATCGGGTCTGTGTGTGTACATGTATAATTACATGGCAGCCCTGCCAGTGGCACCCAGGTTTGCATACGTTTTTTCAGAAATGTTTTTGTGTGCAGAAACATATGTTTTTATACTTGGTGTACATGATTTTAACCTATGATGGGAAGGAAGGGTGCTTCCATTTTGGGTGTCTGTCCAACCCCGCCACTCTCTCAGGCTGTCTATAAGAAGCGGCAGCTTTTGCAGGTTGGGTGTTTTTTATTTTTTCTCTCTGAATAATGGAGGGCGGGGTCCAGTGAGAGGCTTGATTGGCTCGATTGAGAGTTAAGATAGCATTAGGAATGCCCGATTTGAGACCACGTTGAAAGTCGTGGGCAGCTTAAACATTTTGGATAAAAAATATGTGAAACCGAGAGCTCAATAGTTTTTTCAAGTATGACTAGATAGCATAAATGCTTCTTTAGGGATTTCCACGTAGTGTATTGCCCTGTTCCACTCTTGTGCACCTTTATAGCCAATTTTCACCTCTTTCATCGTTGGCATGAGGTGGTCGCCGTTTCCTTGTCACTTATTCACAATGGCGCCATTTGCCCGATACTTTTACCAAAGCAGTCGCCAACAGGTCTCAAACTGCGGATTATGAGAAATAGCGCCACCTATGTCACAAGCTGATAATCATCTCTTGTTGCAGCTCTGGTAAATCGTTCCTTTTAGCTATGACAGCAAGTAGGTATATGTGCGTAGACAGCCTTTCACACGCCTCATATACCGACCAGACCAGCTCCCAGCACTGTTATGTACTGATTATAATAATGACACAACTGTATATATAGTTACTATAGTGGAGTTAAGCTGAAAGGTATCAACTCCACTCGCTGTGTTTGCAAGAAGGATGAGAACATCCCCAAGAACATCATCCCAACTGTCAAGCATGGGGGGGGGGGGGGGGGACATCACACTTTGAGGCTGTTTTTATGCTAAGGGGACAGGAAGACTGCACCGTATTGAAGGGAGGATGGATGGAGCCATATATCCCAAGATTTTGGCCAACAACCTCCTTCCCTCAGTAAGAGCATTGGGTTGTGGCTGGGTCTTCCAGCAGGACAATGACTCAAACACACAGCCACTAGGGAGTAGCCCAATAAGAAGCTTTTCAAGGTCCGGGAGTGGCTTAGCCAGTCTCCAGATCTGAAAGCAATCCAAAATCTTTGGAGGGAGCTGAAACCCAATGTAGCAAAGTGACAACCTCGAAACCTGAAAGATCTGGAGAAGATCTGTATGGAGGAAAGGGCCAAAATCCCTGCTGCAGTGTGTGCAAACTGGGGCAAGAACTGCAGGAAACGTCCGACCTCTGTAACTGTGAACAAAGGTTTCTGTACCAAATATTAAGTTCTGTTTTTCCATTGTATCAAATACTTATTTCATGCCATAAAATGCAAATTAATTATTTATTTATTCTTTTAGGCCATTATTGTATTTTGGTACCCAGCTTCTTTGAATTGAATATCATTTATCTATTATATCTAATGTCTGTCTATCTATCTCATATCTATCTATCTATCTATCTATCTATCTCATATCTATCTATCTATCTATCTATCTCATATCTATCTATCTATCTAATATCTATCTATCTATCTAATATCTATCTATCTATCTACTATCTATATCATATCTATATCATATCTATCTATCTATCTATCTATCTATCTATCTATTATTATTATTATTATTAATAAGTATTTTAAAGCGCCATTGATTCCAGGGCGCTGTACATTCGAGGGGGTTACATACATAACATAAGTCAAATGAGTACAATGATAAGTGATTAATGACAATTGGTACGACAGAGGGAGAGAGGACCATACCCACGAGGGCTTACAATCTACAAGGAGGGGGAAAGAGACAGGAGGTGAGGGGCAGACATGTTTGTGGAGGATGTAGTGACAAGATTAGTGAAGGTTATAGGCAAGCCTGAAGAAATGGGTTTTCAGGTTGCTTTTGAAGCTGGTGAAAGTGGAGGAGAGTCTGAGGTGTTGGGGCAGTGAGTTCCAGAGTGTGGGTGAAGCACGGGAGAAGTTCTTGGAGACGGTTGTGTGAGGAGCTGATAAGGGGAGAGCAGAGGAGAAGGTCCTGTGAGGAGCGGAGATTGCGTGAGGGGAGATATCTGGAGATTAGGGCAGAGATGTATGGAGGGGAGAGGTCATGGAGAGCCTTGTAGGTCATGGTTAGTAGCTTGAAATTAATTCGCTGGGCAGTGGGAAGCCAGTGAAGGGATTGGCAGAGGGGAGAGGCAGAGGAGTAGCGAGGAGAGAGGTGGATAAGACGGGCAGCAGAGTTAAGGATGGATTGGAGGGGAGCGAGGGGGCTAGCTGGGAGGCCACAGAGAAGGATGTTGCAGTAGTCTAGGCGGGAGATGACAAGGGCATGGACCAGCATTTTTGTAGTGTCATAGCCGAGGAATGAGCGGATGCGAGAGATGTTTTTCAGGTGGAGGCGGCAGCAGAGGTGAGGGTTTGGATGTGTGGTTTGAAAGATAGAGCGGAGTCTAGGATTACCCCAAGGCAGCGGACTTGTGGGACCGGTGAAAGTGTAGAGCCGTTGACTGTAATAGAGAGATCAGGGGCAGGGGTAGAGTTGGATGGTGGAAAGATGATGAGTTCTGTTTTCTCCACATTTAGTTTTAAGAGACGTGATGAGAAGAAGGAGGAAATGGAAGACAGACAGTCAGGGATCCGGGAGAGTAGAGAAGTGACATCTGGGCCAGAGATGTAGAGTTGGGTATCATCAGCATACAGGTGGTAATGAAAGCCATGTGAGGCTATGAGCTGACCGAGGCCAAAGGTATAGAGAGAGAAGAGTAGTGGGACCAGGACTGACCCCTGAGGGACACCAACAGAGAGAGATATCCCATATCTATCTATCTATCTATCTCATATCTATCTATCTATCTATCCCATATCTATCTATCTATCTATCCCATATCTATCTATCCCATATCTATCTATCTATCTATCTATCTCATATCTATCTATCTATCTATCTATCTATCTCATATCTATCTATCTCATATCTATCTATCTATCTATCTATCTATCTATCTATCTATCTATCTATCTCCTATCTATCTATCTATTTCTATCATATCTATCTTGCATCTCATTATCTATCAATCAATCTCATATCTATCTATCTATCTATCTCCTATCTATCTGTCTGTCTATCTATCTCATATCTATCTATCTATCTATCTATCTATCTATTTATCTGTCTGTCTATTTATTAACATTAATCTGTCTATTTTTTCTCTCTATTTAATAAACATCTATCTATGTATCTCATATCTATCTATCTATCTATCTATCTATCTATCGATCTATCCATCCATCTATCTATGGCTGGGTCTTCCAACAGGACAATGACCCAAATCACACAGCCAGGGCAACTCAGGAGTGGCTCCGTAAGAAGCATTTCAAGGACCTGGAGTGGCCAAGCCAGTCTCCAGACCTGAACCCAATAGAAAATCTTTGGAGGGAGCTTAAACTCAACGTAGCCCAGCGACAGCCCCAAACCATGAGAGATCTGGAGAAGATCTGTATGGAGGAGTGGGCCAAAAACCCTGCTGCAATGTGTGCAAACTTAGTCAAGAACTACAGGAAACATCTGACCTCTGTAACTGTGAACAAAGGTTTTTGTACCAAATATTAAGTTCTGTTTTTCCATTGTATCAAAGACTTGTTTCATGCCATAAAATGCAATTTAATTATTTATTTATTCTTTTGAAGTTGAAGTGAACCTATGATAAAAATTACAGACCTCTCCATTCTTTATAGGTGAAGTAATTGCATAATCGCCAGTGTATCAAATACTTACTTTCCCCACAGTATAATTGAACTGCTGACCATGTCATACAATAATATAACATCTCCTCACGAGGGGGTGTGCTCCCTGCTAATAGGGGGCTCCTGAGTAACCAGCCCCAGCTCAGTGATGTGCATTTGTGTCCAAATAGGGACTTTAATGTGACACAATACATTCTGTATCTCATCTTCTCATCCTGTGGTAATGTACTGCAAACTCTTTTAACTTATCTTTACGAATTTTCTCCCAAAACCTCTCTCTGGGTGATTTCCATGCACGGGGAGTCCCCTTTTAGAAATGTCTTCTCCCCGCTCCCATCCCCCTACCATGTCACTACTTAGCCAGGTAGATGACAGGATGCTGTGGTCGGGGCATCCCCATCCTGTGTGTATAAGGCGGCAGCACGGCAGCTGTTTGCAGATGTTCTCCAGCACAGCCATGACAGCAGCCTGGCTCCAGCTCCTGACGCTTCTGATGGCAATGGTGCCACTGCCTGTACCTGGAGTGGAGGTCAAATCACGGGTAAGCGGCCAACAAAACCTAGAGGTGTGTAAGAGAGACATATGCAACCTAGAGATGTGATAGAGAGACCTATGTCACCTAGAGGTGTGGTAAAGAGAGCGCTATGTAACCTAGACGTGTGTTAGAGAGACCTTTGTAACCCAGAGGTGTAAGAGATATATGCAACCTAGAGGTGTGGCAGAGAGACCTATGTAACCTAGAGGTGTGGTAGAGAGTGCTATGTAACCCAGAGGTGTTGGAGAGAGACCTATGTAACCCAGGTGTGTGGTAGAGAGAGTTAAGTAACCTAGAGGTGTGGTAGAGAGACCTATGTAACCTAGAGGTGTGGCAGAGAGACCTATGTAACCCAGATGTGTGGTAGAGAGACCTATGTAACCTAGAGATGTGGTAGAGAGCGCTATGTAACCTAGAGGTGTGGTAGAGATCTCTATGTAACCTAGAGGTGTGGTAGAGAGTGCTATGTAACCTAGAGGTGTGGTAGAGAGTGCTATGTAAACTAGAGGTGTGGTAGAGAGTGCTATGTAACCTAGAGGTGTGGTAGAGAGTGCTATGTAACCTAGAGGTGTGGTAGAGAGTGCTATGTAACCTAGAGGTGTGGTAGAGAGATCTATGTAACCTAGAGGTGTGGTAGAGAGTGCTATGTAACCTAGAGGTGTGGTAGAGAGTGCTATGTAACCTAGAGGTGTGGTAGAGAGACCTATGTAACCTAGAGGTGTGGTAAGGAGTGCTATGTAACCTAGAGGTGTGGTAGAGAGCTCTATGTAACCTAGAGGTGTGGTAGAGAGTGCTATGTAACCTAGAGGTGTGGTAGAGAGTGCTATGTCAACTAGGGGTGTGACAGAGAGACCTATGTTACCTACAGGTGTGGTAGAGAGACCTATGTTACCTACAGGTGTGGTAGAGAGACCTATGTAAGCTAGAGGTGTGGTAGAGAGACCTATGTAACCTGGAGGTGTGGCAGAGAGACCTATGTAACCTAGAGGTGTAGCAGAGACACCTATGTCACCTAGAGGTGTGGTAGAGAGACCTATGTAACCTAGAGGTGTGGTAAGGAGTGCTATGTAACCCAGGTGTGTGTAGCCTAGAGTTGTGGTAGAGAGACCTATGTAACCTAGAGGTGTGGAAGAGAGACCTATGTAACCCCGAGATGTGGTAGAGAGACCTATGTAACCTAGAGGTGTGGTAGAGAGACCTATGTAACCCAGAGGTGTGGTAGAGAGACTTATATAACCTAGAGGTGTGACAGAGAGACCTATGTTACCTAGAGGTGTGGCAGAGAGACCTATGTTACCTAGAGGTGTGGTAGAGAGACCTATGTAACCTAGATGTGTGGAAGAGAGACCAATGTAACCCAGAGGTTTGGTAGAGAGAGCTATGTAACCTAGAGGTGTGGTAGAGAGAGCAATGTAACCTAGAGGTGTGGTCGCGAGACCTATGTAACCTAGAGGTGTGAAAGAGAGACCTATGTAACCCAGATGTGTGGTAGCGAGACCTATGTAACCTAGAGGTGTGGTAGAGAGACCTATGTAAACTAGGGGTGTGAAAGAAAGAAGTATGTTACCTAGGGGTGTGGTAGAGAGACCTATGTTACCTAGGGGGGTGGTAGAGAGATCTATGTAACCTAGAAGTGTGGTAGAGAGACCTATGTAACCTAGACGTGTGGTAGAGAGACCTATGTTACCTACAGGTGTGGTAGAGAGACCTATGTAACCTAGAGGTGTGGTAGAGATACCTATGTAACCTAGAGGTGTGACAGAGAGACCTATGTAACCTGGAGGTGTGGTAGAGAGACCTATGTAACCCAGAGGTGTGGTAGAGAGACCTATGTAACCTAGAGGTGTGGTAGAGAGACTTATATAACCTAGAGGTGTGGTAGAGAGACCTGTGTAACCCAGAGGTGTGGTAGAGAGATCTATGTAACCTGGAGGCGTGGTAGAGAGACTTAAATAACCTAGAGGTGTGGTAGAGAGACCTATGTAACCCAGAGGTGTGGTAGAGAGACCTATGTAACCTAGAGGTGTGGTAGAGAGACTTATATAACCTAGAGGTGTGGTAGAGAGACCTATGTAACCTAGAGGTGTGGTAGAGAGACCTATGTAACCTAGAGGTGTGGTAGAGAGCGCTATGTAACATAGAGGTGTGGTAGAGAGCGCTATGTAACCTAGAGGTGTGGTAGAAAGACCTATGTAACCCAGAGGTGTGGTAGAGGGACCTATGTAACCTAGAGGTGTGGTAGAGATCGCTATGTAACCTAGAGGTGTGGTAGAGAGTGCTATGTAACCCAGAGGTTTGGTAGAGAGACCTTACGTCACCCAGAGTTGTGTTAGAGAGCGCTATGTAACCTAGAGGTGTGGTAGAGAGACCTATGTAACCCAGAGGTGTGGTAGAGAGCGATATGTAACCTAGAGATGTGGTAGAGAGACCTATGTAACCCAGATGTGTGGTAGAGAGACCTATGTAACCTAGAGGTGTGGTAGACAGACCTATGTAACCTAGAGGTGTGGTAGAGAGACCTATATAACCTATAGTGTGGTAGAGAGACCTATGTAACCTAGAGGTGTGGTAGATAGAGCTATGTAACCTAGAGGTGTGGTAGAGAGCGCTATGTAACCTAGAGGTGTGGTATAGATCTCTATGTAACCTAGAGGTGTGGTAGAGAGTGCTATGTAACCTAGAAGTGTGGTAGAGAGTGCTATGTAACCTAGAAGTGTGGTAGAGAGTGCTATGTAACCTAGAGGTGTGGTAGAGCCTGCTATGTAAACTAGAGGTGTGGTAGAGAGTGCTAAGTAACCTAGAGGTGTGGTAGAGAGTGCTATGTAACCTAGAGGTGTGGTAGAGAGTGCTATGTAACCTAGAGGTGTGGTAGAGAGTGCTATGTAACCTAGAGGTGTGGTAGAGAGCGCTATGTAACCTAGAGGTGTGGTAGAGCGTGTTATGTATCCTCGAGGAGTGGTAGAGAGCGCTATGTAACCTAGAGGTGTGGTAGAGAGCCCTATGTAACCTAGAGGTGTGGTAGAGATGGCTATGTAACCTAGAGGTGTGGTAGAGATGGCTATGCAACCTAGAGGTGTGGTAGAGAGACCTATGTAACCTAGAGGTGTGGTAGAGAGACCTATGTAGCTTAGCGGTGTGGTAGAGAGAGCAATGTAACCTAGAGGTGTGGTAGAGAGTGCTATGTAACCTAGAGGTGGGGTAAAGAGACCTATGTAACCCAGAGGTGTAGTAGAGAGACCTATGTAACCTAGAGGTGTGGTAGAGAGACCTATGTAACCCAGAGGTGTGGTAGAGAGACCTATGTAACCCAGAGGTGTGGTAGAGAGACCTATGTAACCCAGAGGTGTGGTAGAGAGACCTATGTAACCTAGAGGTGTGGTAGAGAGCGCTATGTAACATAGAGGTGTGGTAGAGAGCGCTATGTAACCTAGAGATGTGGTAGAGAGACCTATGTAACCCAGATGTGTGGTAGAGAGACCTATGTAACCTAGAGGTGTGGTAGAGAGACCTATGTAACCTAGAGGTGTGTTAGAGAGACCTATGTAACCAAGAGGTGTGGTAGAGAGACCTATATAACCTAGAGGTGTGGTAGAGAGACCTATGTAACTTAGAGGTGTGGTAGATAGAGCTATGTAACCTAGAGGTGTGGTAGAGAGCGCTATGTAACCTAGAGATGTGGTAGAGAGCGCTATGTCACCTAGAGGTGTGGTAGAGAGCTCTATGTAACCTAGAGATGTGGTAGAGAGCGCTATGTCACCTAGAGGTGTGGTAGAGAGCGCTATGTCACCTAGAGGTGTGGTAGAGAGCTCTATGTAACCTAGAGATGTGGTAGAGAGAGCTATGTAACCTAGAGGTGTGTTAGAGAGCGCTATGTAACCTAGAGGTGAGGTAGAGAGCGCTATGTAACCTAGAGGTGTGGTAGAGAATGCTATGTAACCTAGAGGTGTGTTAGAGAGCGCTATGTAACCTAGAGGTGTGGTAGAGAGACTTATATAACCTAGAGGTGTGGTAGAGAGACCTGTGCAACCCAGAGGTGTGGTAGAGAGACCTATGTAACCCAGAGGTGTGGTAGAGAGACCTATGTAACCTAGAGGTGCGGTAGAGAGACCTATGTAACCCAGAGGTGTGGTAGAGAGACCTATGTAACCTAGAGGTGTGGTAGAGAGCGCTATGTAACATAGAGGTGTGGTAGAGAGCGCTATGTAACCTAGAGATGTGGTAGAGAGAGCTATGTAACCCAGAGGTGTGGTAGAGAGACCTATGTAACCTAGAGGTGCGGTAGAGAGACCTATGTAACCTAGAGGTATGGCAGAGAGACCTATGTAATCTAGAGGTGTGGTAGAGAGTGTGGCGCGTAGCACGCCGCGAAATTTTTATTGCATGGACACGCCCATCTTGTCGGTATGCCACGCCCCTTCAAAAAGCCACACCCACTCCACCTAACTGCATAACGGCTTTCGAAAAAAGCCAGGTAGATGCCCTTATAGCCAGGTAGTAACCCCCCATAACCAGGTAGTGCCCCTTACAGGCAGGTAGATGCCCCTTGTAGCCAAGTAATCCCCCTCGAGCCAGGTAGAGCCAAATTTGTAGCCAGTAGATGCCCCCCTTTGTTAGCCAGGTAGGTGCCCCCCTTTGTTAGCCAGGTAGGTGCCCCCCCTTTGTTACCCAGGTAGTGCCCCCTTTGTTAGCCATGTAGTGCCCCCTTTGTTTGCCAGGTAGATGCCCCCATTGTTTGCCAGGTAGATGCCCCCATTGTTTGCCAGGTAGTGCCCCCTCTGTTGCCAGGTAGATTACCCCATTGTTTGCCAGGGGTGCCCCCTCTGTTGCCAGGTAGTGCCCCCATTGTTTGCCAGGTAGTGCCCCCTCTGTTGCCAGGTAGTGCCCCCATTGTTTGCTAGGTAAATGCCCCCTCTGTTGCCAGGTAGTGCCCCCTCTGTTGCCAGGTAGTGCCCCCTCTATTGCCAGGTAGTGCCCCCATTGTTGCCAGGTAGTGCCCCCATTGTTGCCAGGTAGTGCCCCCTCTGTTGCCAGGTAGTGTCCCCTCTGTTGCCAGGTAGATGCCCCCATTGTTGCCAGGTAGATGCCCCCATTGTTGCCAGGTAGTGCCCCTCTGTTGCCAGGTAGTGCCCCCATTGTTTGCCAGGTAGTGCCCCCTCTGTTGCCAGGTAGTGTCCCCATTGTTAGCCAGGTAGTGCCCCCATTGTTAGCCAGGTAGTGCCCCTTTGTTGCCAGGTAGTGCCCCCATTGTTTGCCAGGTAGTTACCCCTCTGTTGCCAGGTAGTGTCCCCTCTGTTGCCAGGTAGTGCCCCGATTGTTGCCCGGTAGTGTCCCCTCTGTTGCCAGGTAGTGCCCCCATTGTTTCCAGGTAGTGCCCCCATTGTAGCCAGGTAGTGCCCCTCTGTTGCCAGGTAGTGCCCCCTCTGTTGCCAGGTAGTGCCCCCCCCCATTGTAGCCAGGTAGAGCCCCCTTATAGCTAATAAAAATAAAATAATAAAATCCACTTACCTGACCAGGCCCCTGCAGCTCCGACCGACCTCCTCCGCGGCGCCGGGGGACTGAGTGCAGCCGCGTCACTTCCCCTGCCCCGCTGACCTGTATGTAGAGCGCGCACAGGCGCTGGACATACAGGGGGAGAAGGGAGGAGGGAGCGATCCTCCTCCCCTCCTCCCTGCACAAGAGACTCCGGGCGGATGAAGCGCAGCTGCGCCGTTTTCACCCGCCTGTGAGAACGGACCGGCGGCGCCAGAGTAGCGCACTAGCGCTACTCTGTCGCCGCGGCCATTTAAAGAACCCCCGCCGCCTGCTGGCGGCAGGAGGAATGCCAACTCTGCCGGGAGAGCAGGGGGGGGGGACCCCAAATAGCGGGACCCCCCCGCCAAAAACGGGAGAGTTGGCAAGTATGATGTAACCTAGAGGTGTGGTAGAGAGCACTATGTAACCTAGAGGTGTGGTAGAGAGTGCTATGTAACCCAGAGGTGTGGTCGAGAGCTCTATGTAACCTAGAGGTGTGGTAGAGAGTGCTATGTAACCTAGAGGTGTGGTAGAGAGTGCTATGTAACCTAGAGGTGTGGTAGAGAGTGCTATGTAACCTAGAGGTGTGGTAGAGAGAACTATGTAACCTAGAGGTGTGGTAGAGAGTTTCTATGTAACCTAGAGGTGGGGGTAGAGAGTGCTATGTAACCTAGAGGTTTGGTAGAGAGTGCTATGTAACTAGAGGTGTGGTAAGAGTGCTATGTAAAACCCAGAGGTGTGGTAGAGAGTGCTATGTAACCCAGAGGTGTGGTAGAGAGACCTATGTAACCCAGAGGTGTGGTAGAGAGACCTATGTAGCCTAGCGGTGTGGTAGAGAGAGCTATGTAACCTAGAGGTGTGGCAGAGAGCGCTATGTCACCTAGAGGTGTGGTAGAGAGACCTATGTAGCCTAGCGGTGTGGTAGAGAGAGCTTTGTAACCTAGAGGTGTGGCAGAGAGCTCTATGTAATCTAGAGGTGTGGTAGAGAGAGCTATGTAACCTAGAGGTGTGGTAGAGAGAGCTATGTAACCTAGAGGTGTGGTAGAGAGACCTATGTAACCTAAGGGGTAGTTTGAAGCGCTATGTAACCCAGAGGTGGGGTAGAGAGACCTATGTAACCTAGAGGTGTGGTAGAGAGACCTATATAACCTAGACGTGTGGTAGAGAGACCTATGTAACCTAGAGGTGTGGTAGATAGAGCTATGTAACCTAGAGGTGTGGCAGAGAGCGCTATGTCACCTAGAGGTGTGGTAGAGAGCTCTATGTAATCTAGAGCTGTGGTAGAGAGTGCTGTGTAACCTAGAAGTGTGGTAGAGAGTGCTATGTAACCTAGAGGACTGGTAGAGAGCGCTATGTAACCTAGAGGTGTGGTAGAGATCGCTATGTAACCTAGAGGTGTGGTAGAGAGACCTATGTAACCTAGAGGTGTGGTAGAGAGACCTATGTAATCTAGAGGTGTGGTAGAGAGACCTATGTAACCTAGAGGTGTAGTAGAGAGCGCTATGTAACCCAGAGGTGGGGTAGAGAGCGCTATGTAACCCAGAGGTGTGGTAGAGAGACCTATGTAACCTAGAGGTGTGGTAGAGAGATCTATGTAACCTAGAGGTGTGGTAGATAGAGCTATGTAACCTAGAGGTGTGATAGAGAGCGCTATGTAACCTAGAGGTGTGGTAGAGAGACCTATGTCACCTAGAGGTGTGGTAGAGAGACCTATGTAACCCAGAGGTGTGGTAGAGAGACCTATGTAACCGAGAGGTGTGGAAGAGAGACCTATATAACCAAAGAGGTGTGGTACAGAGACCTATGTAAACCTAAAAGGTGTTGTAAAAGAAAAACTATGTAAACTAGAGGTGTGGTAGATAGAGCTATGTAACCTAGAGGTGTGACAGAGAGCGCTATGTAACCTAGAGGTGTGGTAGAGAGACCTATGTCACCTAGAGGTTTGGTAGAGAGACCTATGTAACCTAGAGGTGTGCTAGAGAGAGCTATGTAACCTAGAGGTGTGGTAGAGAGTGCTATGTAACCTAGAGGTGTGGTAGATAGAGCTATGTAACCTAGAGGTGTGACAGAGAGCGCTATGTAACCTAGAGGTGTGGTAGAGAGACCTATGTAACCTAGAGGTGTGGTACAGAGTCCTATGTAACCTAGAGGTGTGGTAGAGAGACCTATGTCACCTAGAGGTGTGGTAGAGAGACCTATGTAACCCAGATGTGTGGTAGAGAGACCTATGTAACCTAGAGGTTTGGCAGAGAGACCTATGTCACCTAGAGGTGCGGTAGAGAGACCTATGTAACCTAGAGGTGTGGCAGAGAGACCTATGTCACCTAGAGGTGTGGTACAGAGACCTATGTAACCTAGAGGTGTTGTAGAGAGACCTATGTAACCCAGATGTGTGGTAGAGAGACATATGTAACCTAGAGGTGTGGTAGAGAGACCTATGTAGCCTAGCGGTGTTGTAGAGAGACCTATGTAACCTAGAGGTGTGGCAGAGAGACCTATGTCACCTAGAGGTGTGGTAGAGAGACCTATGTAACCTAGAGGTGTGGACATAACTGCTACAGCAACTTCTAGATATATTACAGTTAGGAAATTGATAAACTTCTGTCTCTATGAAATAACAACTACTTAGGCCGTTGTTGTATCTTGGTACCCAGCTTCTTTGAATGCTATATCATTTATCTATTATATCTCATATCTATCTATCTATCTATCTATCTATCTATCTATCCCATATCTATCATCTATCTCATATCTATCTATCTATCTATCTATCTATCTATCTATCTATCTTCTTATCTAATCTATCATCCCACTTATTATAACCCACAGATCTATCTAATTTCCAAATGCCAACTTTTGAAAATGAAAAACAGAATATTAGGGGGCCCCCGCAAAAAATTGCATGGCCCACCCTGGCTAGATTGCCCAGCCCCTTCAAAAAGCCCACCTACTCCACCTAACGCCAAAAAATCTTGAAAAAGCCCGTAATGCCTTAAGCCAGTATACCCCCCAAAACCAGGTAGTAGGCCCTACAGCAGTAATGCCCCTTTTTAGCCAAATAATCCCCACTGTACCAGGTAGACCATATTGTACCAGTAATGCCAAACCCTTTGTTTTCCAGGTAGATGCCCCCATTGTTTGCCAGGTAGTGCACCCATGTTTCCAGAGTACCCCCAAATGTTTGCCAGGTAATCCCCCCATTTATTTCCAGTAGTCCCCCCTGTTGGCCAGTAATGCCCCCATTGAATTCCAGGTAGTGCCCCCTCTGTGCCAGTAGATTCCCCCATTGTTTGCCAGGGATTTGCCCCCTCTGTAGCCAGGTAGTGCCCCCATTTTTTACCAGGTAGTGCTCCCCATTGTTAGCCAGGTAGTGCCCCCATTGTTAGCCAAGGGAGTGCCTTTCCCTTGTTAGCCAGGGAGTGCCCCAATAGTTAGCCAGGGAGTGCCCCCATTGATAGCCAGGTAGTGCCTCCATTGTTGCCAGGTAGCCCCCCCATTGTAGCCAGGTAGTGCCCCCATTGTAGCTAGCTAGTACCCCCTTTAGTAGCCAGGAAAGTGGCCCCCATTAGTAGCCAGGTAGTGCCTCCATTGTTGCCAGGAAAGTGCCCCCATTGACCAGGTAGTGCCCCCTTTCTTAGCCACGTAGTGCCCCCATTGTTAGCCAGGTAGTGCCCCCATTGTTGCCAGGTAGACCCCCCATTGTTAGCCAGGTATTGCCCCCTTTAGTAGCCAGGTAGTGCCCCCTTTAGTAGCCAGGTAGTTGCCCCCATTAGTAGCCAGTAGTGCCCCCCATTGTAGCCAGGTAGTGCCCTACCATTGTAGCCTGTTAGTGCCCCAAATTGTAGCCAGGTAGTGCCCCCCATTGTAGCCAGGTAGTGCCCCCATTGTTAGACAGGTAAGTGCCCTCTCTGTTGCCAGGTAGTGCCCCCCATTTTTAGCCAGGTAGTGCCCCCTCTGTTGCCAGGTATTGCCCCCATTGTAGCTAGGTAGACCCCCCATTGTAGCCAGCTAGACCCCCAATGTAGCCAGGTAGACCCCCCATTGTAGCCAGCTAGACCCCCCATTGTAGCCAGGTAGACCCCCCATTGTAGCCAGACAGTGCCCCTAAAACTAATAAAAATAAAATAATAAAATCCATTACCTAAACCCAGGCTCCTGCAGAGCGGCCCGCTCCTGGATCTCCTCAGCAGTTGTCACAGGGGAAGTGAGTGCAGCCGCGCGTCACTTCCTCTGTGACGCTGCCCATTGTGTACGGCGCAACAGCGGCCCGGACATACAGGGGGAGGAGCAGGAGGGAGCAAACCCCCTCTGCCCTCCTCCCTGCACAGCGAGACTCTGGGCAGGTGAGCGGACCCTGCGCCCGCTTCACCCGCTCGTGGGAACGGACCGGCGGCGCCAGAGTAGCGCACTAGCGCTACTCCGACGCTGAGGTCATTTAAAGGACCCCCGCCGCCTGCTGGCGGCGGGTGGAATGCCAACTCCCCCGGGAGGGCGGGAGGGGACCCCAAATAGCGCGGACCCCCCCCGCCAAAAACGGGAGAGTTGGCATGTATGGTCTATCTATCTATCTATCTATCTATCTATCTATCTATCTCATATCTATCTATCTATCTATTTATCTATCTATCTATCTAATATAGTTTTATCTTTTTCAGCAGACTATATGCATTTATAACCAGTTAAAGAACCATATAACCAGTCCGACAGACAGAGCCCAGTAACTCACCCGTGCTGGCTTTATCATCATAGCATTTCGAGAACCTGCTGACATAGCAGAGCTGAGTTTGCCATTGGACACAGCTCAATTACCGTGATACTGAAATTATTTCACCCAGGTTTGCATGTTACCATCACTGAAGATGCACAAACAATTCGGTAAACGGCATATTCTGCACTCACAGACAGGGGCCACATGTAGGGCCCTGAGGGTTAGGTGCGCCCTCTGAGACCATTCGCTGCCTACAGTGCTATTATCCATCGCTGGGGAGCTAAGGGTTAACCTCCCTCTGTGTATTTTCAGGGTATCAATTATGTATAGCTCTATGTACTACTGTGTGCATTAGTCTCACTTTGGCATCACTTACAAAATGTCATGCTGATAAAACTTTCATTGTACTGATAAGCGGGTGAGAGTAAGAGAACATTTAATGGTGGAGGGGGTGGGGGCGAGGGCTCAATAAAAAGCCTCTGAGGAGGCCAATAGCTGCTTGAGCCTGAAACCCTGGAGAGGTGGATTTATGATGTCAGCGCCGGTCATTGATAATACGTATCCGCAGCTTTACGTCACTACAGAAATACAACTCTTATCATGCCCTGATGTCACACCATGCTGGGGGTTGTAGTCTTACAATGGATTGGGAGGCCCTGTTTTGAGAAATGAACTAAGACTCTGTAGCGCCCTCTATTGGATGCAGTGTGGCAGTGTTCCTCAAGTCACATCTGACTCACTGAGCCTTACAATGTGAATGGGATTACAGCCAACCATATCTTCATCTGCAGAGCGCTGTTTTAGGTTGTTGCCCTTCATCAGTGCAGAATAGAACACTGGTTGGCTGGGTGAGACGGTCTAGGGTTAGGGTCATTGAGGAACGTTACATCCAATATGTGGCACAGCAGAGTTATAGCTCATTTCCCATCAGTCCTTTAGAATAAATTTACATTTCAGTGGAGCAGCCATAGCATATGTCTCCACACACCTTTATGGTGCCTCTCCTTACTAAAAACATTACCCCTTTTCAAGATACGTCAAGAGCCTCTCACCCCTCCAGCCAGTATTCTACTCAACACTGATAAGGGGCCCAATACCTCAAACACAGCTGTCTGCAGATGAGTATCTGGTTGACCCTAATCCCATTCATATTGCAAGGCTCAGTGAGTCAGTTGTGAATTGAGAAATATTACATCCAATAGGTGTCGCTGCAGAGTCCTAGCTTATTTCCCATCAGCATTTTAGAATATTTTTGGTTAGTGGCAGGTTCTTCAGATTCCTCATGCTGTGGGGGTAGCATTTTTTCAGGCAGTTTTTATATTTTTTTTCCCTACAGGTCTCCATTGTTGTTTTTTTTCTGCCCTAAAAAATACACCTGTGTTGTGTCTCATCACATTTTATAGTCATTTTTGTTTTCACATTGTAAATCATGCGATAGATGATTGGTGATGGGGAAAAAAGCACCAGCATCAAGAATACAAAGGTATCAATATATACTTTTTTTTTTTTTTTTGCAAAAAAATGCCACAAAAAATGCATGAAATAAATGCAGGCAGCTTTTGAAGTGTTTTTATTTTAGCCATAGAAAATATGTCTGCCCCTCACCTCCTGTCTCTTTCCCCCTCCTTGTAGATTGTAAGCCCTCGCGGGTAGGGTCCTCTCTCCCTCTGTCGTGCCAATTGTCATTATCCCTGTATCACTGTACTCGTTTGACTTATGTAATGTATGTAACCCCCTCGAATGTACAGCGCCCTGGAATCAATGGCGCTTTAAAATAAATAATAATAATAATAATAGTGTGAAGGGTGAGGGAGAGGGTTGTCCAAAATGAGAAGAAAGGGAGAAGGAAGGGTGTGTTCCTCTTAAAAGAGCGCCTCTCTTGTTCATGGGTTAGAGAGAATCAAAAAGCAAAGTACTGCGGTGCTTACTTCCACATAGGATATCCAAAGTCACCACATTTAAGATAAAGTACTTAAAAGGGTTGTCTCACTACATTGATTCATCTTACCTCAGTCCTGTTTTCTTGGTTTCATTTTGAATTCAGGGGCGTGTTTACTGGCTTCTATTAGGCTGCAGTAGAAGCCAGGTCTGTAGCTATAGCAACCAGTGCTGGCAGCCTATCAGGAGAGATCAAACAGGTCTGTAACTATAGCGACCTGAGGAGCTGATGCAGCCCATACAAGAGGGGATATCTAGGAAATGACACTGTTAATGGACACATATTGCAAAGTGACTTGTTTTTGCAAGATCTTTAACATAAAAAGCAGCGATCCTTGTAGTGAGACAACCCCTTTAAGTTTTAAAACTTGATTTATTAAAATAAAGGGGTTGTACACTCAACGCGTTTCGTGCCTGCACCGGCACTTTATCGGGAGATCGTTCATGGGTTATGTTAGGTTTTGCAATTTGTAGGGTGTTCCCCTCTTGGATGGCAAATGGATGGGGTATGCCATCAAAGTCTATACTATACTCAGAACTCACTTAGAACAGAATTGAGAGTCGTGTTTAAGTGGGACCTGCTCTCCATTCTGTTCTATGAGAGTTCTTAAAAAAAAGAACACAGCATTTCCTTGTACTGGGAAGTCCCTTAGAACATAATGGAGAGTGGTGTGCAAGTGTACCTGTAACAGAAATAGTTATATCACAAGGCATTATGGGAAAGGGGCTGAGAAGCCCACAGCGCCCTCTGTTGGTTGTAACAAATCCTCAATTTGCTTTTGACCCACCGAGTCTCTTGAGAAAGCAAAAAGGATTTGGCTAAAAAATCCTTTTTGCTTTCCTCAAGACTCGGTGGGTCAAAAGCAAATTGAGGATTTGTTACAACCAACAGAGGGCGCTGTGGGCTTCTCAGCCCCTTTCCCATAATGCCTTGTGATATGCAGGATGGCTAAGTAGAGGGTGATGAAGGCAAAACAAAACACGCTACAGCCGTTCGTTCGGGTGCTCTTCCCTAAGGAGAGATCTTCCCTTCCAGAAAATAGTTAGGAGTTAGCGAGAGCTGATCTGCCAATCACTGCTATAGACCGAAAAATGTAACGGCCTGTTATGGAGATGGTTAAGGTACCAGAGGTGGAACCTGCATCTTTTAGACGTTGACGGTGTATTCTATCCATGTGCCATCAAAGTGTGAAATGGGTACACCCCTTTAAGTAAATGGGGCAGACAGAAGTCATGGACCGGAGCAGGCGTGGGGGGGGGGGTGTAATTTTTTTTTAATTTTAAAAAAACCTCCTCAAGCTTAGCTCCATCTCAAGGTATTAAGGACAGAAGTTAGTTGCTATGGAATCTTGATTTGTCTGTAGCTCTCATAGGATGCTGAGAGTTGTGGTATAGGCATGGGTGCCCTCAGTGTAGCATTGGCAGTAGTCCAGTTAGGGACCCTGACCAGATTTATTTAAAAAATTAAGACCTGTAAGATAGGAACTGGTAATATGAAGGGGGAACCCAGGTGCTTCGGCTGTAAATTAGTGATGTCAGCCCTGGGTATAAGGTGAAAGCAACAAGTTGCAAAAATTGCATTGTCCTATGGACACCAGGTGGTGGTAGAGGACTGACATTTTTCATTTTTTTAAATTCTTTATACTTATTTATTGGCACAAAGATGTTCTATCCCCCACACACAATATCAGCAGCTCTATAAGAACTAAAAAACAGAGGGAATATAGGAATTTTTTCAAAAAGCATTTCCGCTACTTTAGAATACAAGAAAACTTGAGGTTCATTATGTACATTTTTGATTAGAACTGTAATGGCCCATCTACCGCGACAAGGTGACCTCAGAACAGATGAGAACCTACTCTAACATGTTACCTCTCTTGGTGTCTGTTCAGACCTAGAGCCGCCTTAACAGCATTATGGGCCCCTGGGCATAGCACTGCAGTGGGCCCTGTCCAAATACATGGCATCACACTATATCATAACTCTTGCCACCTCCAAGCACACTCATATTATCACGCCATTTACTGTATGTCTGGAGACCAACAGCCTGCAGCCTCTAAGACTATTTGGCAGGGCGCCTTTGGCTCCCGTCTCCCCCATGCTTTGTAACTGTTTGCATGTCCTAAACGCACACAAACAGTTAAATAAGCAAAAGCCAACCATGGGATCCAGGGGATGTTTTTTGTATTCCTGGGACATACATACTTGTGGGGCCCCCGGGCAACTGCCTAGTGTGCCCAATGGAAAAGATTGCCATGTTCAGACCTCCATGTTTTCAGGAAGAGAAGTTCCCAGCTCCACTCTGCTCTGATTAACAACAGTCTGTGTGGATGGGTGGACTGCACAACCAAAATGGAGGCAGCCACTCCCCAATGCAAACAGTCAAAAAAGCAAAATTTGGTTGGCAAATCCAAGACAATTGAAAAAAATTACAATAGGTGCATGCTGGCATGGCAGCAAAAAGCAATGCAGACACAACACAATGTCAGCAGCTCTACAAGCACTAAAAACAGACAAAGGTAAAAGAGGAATTTTTTGCTTTCTCCTGCCATGTCAGCGTGCACCTATACTATTTTCTTTTAAATTGTCTTAGATGTACTGATCAATTCTTGCATTTTGGCTGTTTGCATGAGGGAGTGGCAGCCTCCATTTTAGTTGTGCACTCCACCCATCCACACAGGCTATTTTTAATCAGAGCAGAATGTGGCTGATATCTTCTCTCCCTGAAAATATAAAGGTCTGAACAGACAGCAAGAGAGGTAAAATATCAGAGTAAATTGAGCATGTACAGGTGACAGTGAAGGAATTTATTGTTCTGGCGGTAGAGTTTTTGCTCGCACACAATTTTCTTTCTTTTAATGGACAATTATTTTTACAAGTTGGTGCTTCAATGGGGATGTGTTTCTCCCCCTCTTTAGCAAATATCTTTATGGGCGCCTGTTTTTGACAACAATGTTTTTTCCTTCCATATCAGGTGGTGCGGTCATTATATTGACGACCTCCTCCGGATATGGGAAGGGTCCGGAAAGTGAAATCAAGAATTTTATTTACTACATCAATAAGAATCCGATGAATCTGCAGTTCACACACAAATATCATAATTGTATAGACTTTTTGGACATTACGCTGACAGGCGCCCAGGAGGAGGATTTCTGTGTCCCCTTTTCATAAGCCCACGTTCAAGAATTCCATCTTATTAGCTTCTTCCTACCACCCTGTGCTTGTTTTGAATAATACTAGTGCTAGTGTTGGAGAACCTATACGTACTAAAAGGAATACTACATATAACAATATCTATCTGGAACAAGAAAGACAGGTTATAAATAGATTGAAAGACAGAGGTGACAAACAACACGTTTTAAATCAAGCAGTAACAAAAGTAAACAGGATAATGTGTTTCGAACTAAAATCTACGAACAGATTTATTATTATTTATTATTACTGAATATAGCCCTCAGTTCAGACAAGTGGTTCAGATGGTCAGAAAACATCTACCACTCTTATATACTCATGAATTAAAGGGGGTGTTGACTATACATCTAGAAGGGCTCCATCTATTGGCTCAATGATTTCACCTAGTCTATTCCTAAAAAAAAGAGAAGATATGCAACCCAATATTTAAGGCTATTGGTGTTGGCACAATGTTTGTGCCAATTGTAAACATTTGGATAGTAAAGATACATTGTTCTCTTATACCACAAACAAAGAGTACAAAATACATCAATTCATTCATTGCAACACGAAGAATGTAGTTTACCTGATTTCTTGTGTCTCATGTAAGCTGCAGTATGTTGGATGAACCACCGCACCCCTGAAAGTTATTATAAGGTGACATCTGTCAGATGCCCAAAAATCACTTTGGAAAACTCATATGTCCACTATTTCTAAACACTTTTGCAAAGTACATCACAATGATACAACAGACAGAACCGCAAGCCCATGCTTACAACTCAATGGCTGAACTAAAGACTGAACCCAGTAGGAGGCAACACAAACCCCTGTGATACTTTGGAAAGATATAACAGGTGCAGGTAACTAATGAGCGAAAGCTCATACACCCCTCTACTAGGGGAACAACTGAATGATAAAAAACTGCACCTTAGATAGGTACCTGTTCACACCAGTATTTTTTTACATAACAATGATGTAACATCGTTTCGCTTTATAGGACTACAAATATTAGCGGTGGCGATGTAAAAAGACACCTGTTGGGTAGTGAAGCAAAACAGATTTTTCTCTTTGGTACCAGACAGCCGGCTGGTTTTTTATATTAAATTTGAGTTATTATATCACTATTGACTGGTTGTATCTGGATAATGTATCATTTCTCATATATATATATACAGCTGAAACCAGAAGATTCCGTACACTATATAAAAAGCCCCATCTGCAGGTTTTTCTCACTGACATGAAATCAGAATAAGCCTTCCCATTTTATGCCAATTAGGAACCAAAATTATTTATATTTGCCAAATGTCAGAATAATGAGAGATAATTTTTTTAAGGCATTTCATTAGTATTTGGTAGCTTTGCCCTTAAACTGTAGGACTTGGGTCAAACGTTCCACAAGCTTCTCACAATAGTTGGTAGGAATGTTGGCCCATTCCTCCTGACAGAACTGGTGTAACTGAGCCATGTTTGGAGGTCGCCTTGTTCACACCTGCCTTTTCAGCATTGCCCATACATTTACAATAGGACTGAGATCAGGGCTTTATGATGGCCGCTGGTTCTCCGTAAAGGGGTTGTCTCACACAAGATTGCTGCTTTTGTTAAAGATCTTCAAAACAGTCATTGTATATTGTCCATTACGTGTCCTACTATTCTAGATCCCCTCTTGAATGAGCTGCCTCAGCTCCTCAGGTCGCTATAGCTACAGACCTGTTTGATCTCTCCTTATAGGCTCATAGGCAATGACCAACTTTAAATACTTTTCTTCTTCTTTAATAATATATAACAAAGATACAAATTTAAAATCCATAGACAAAAGATGCAATACTTATCGCATAGTCCATTTATGATGCTCCTGGAACAGGTAGATGAGGTTTAGCTGGAGGCCGCGAGCCGCCTGCACACTCCTTATAGGCTGCCAGCACTCTTTGCTATAGCTACAGACCTGTTTGATCTCTCCTGATAGGCTGCCAGCACTGGTCGCTATAGCTACAGACCTGTTCAATCTCTCCTGATAGGCTGCCAGCACTGGTTGCTATACCTACAGACCTGTTTAATCTCTCCTGATAGGCTGCCAGCACTGGTCGCTATAGCTACAGACCTGTTTGATCTCTCCTGATAGGCTGCCAGCGCTGATTGCTATAGCTACAGACCTGGCTTCTACTGTAGCCTAGTTGAAGCCAGTAAAATGGACCCTGAATTCAAAGTGAAACCAAGAAAACAGGACTTAAGGTAAGATGAATAAATGTAGTGAGACAACCCCTTTAAGCCACTTTGTAATCAGTTTGGCAGTAGCTTCGGGTCATTGTCCATTTGGGAGACCCATTTCTGCTCAAGCTCTACCCTAGGATCTGTTTCTCATAGGTTGTTCACATAGCATCTCTATGTTCCTATTATACCTTAATGATAGTATATGCCCATCTTTATATTTATGGGTATTTTATGTTCCTTTAGTTTGCATTACATGGTTTCCAATATTTGAATTGTTTTTTTCTCTATATAGGTTAAATGTTCCTCACCTACCACATGTGAGATTGGTATGCACCCATATGTAATAGATTGCAGTGTTTGCTAACTAACACTATGGATAAAGTAGAATTTACCGAAACGCGTCAGTGCTATCAAGTTATTATGAACTTTTCACTGGAATGAATAAAAAGAAGTGATGTTACAGTTATTCTCTTGCCATTTGGATAATGTGCGTGGATGCCGGTTTTCCTTTCGCACGTTTGCTAAAATGTCAGAGCAGGTCCCCATCTGTACTGAGGTCACCTTGTCGCGGTAGATGGGCAATTACAGCTTTGATCAAAATGTACATTAAGAACCTGAAGTTTTCATGTATCTAAAGCAGCGAAAATACTTTTTAAAAAAAATTCCTCTATTACCTTTGACTGTTTTTTAGTGCTTGTAGAGTGCTGCACACGAGGCTGGGACAAGGTATTCTGGTGTCCTAGGCAAATAAGGCACATAGCGCCCCCCAAATGGAAAAGTCAGCTCACTCCATGCCTTCTTACATCCCCTTTTCTGCCTGGGATGAAGGGGTGCCCTAGGCGATCGCCTACCTCTGCCTACCCATCGTCCCGGCCCTGGCTGTACACATTGTGTTGTGTTTGCAGTGCTTTTTGCTTGCACCAATACTCAGTTTTTTATAAATTGTCTTGGATGTGCTGACCAGCTTTTGCTTTTTCAGATATCATATCCCTGTCACTGACTCACCCACTAAATAATCACATACATCTGTAGCCATATATCCTCTACCCACATAGCCATGGTCTCCATCACCCATAGCCCAGTATGGTCAGAGGGAAGGAACTTCCCCTAGATTCCTGGAAGATGCTCATTCTCCAGCGCTGGCACTGATGATATCATGGGCTATGTGACTGGAACTAATATGGTATTGGGCACAGTTATGAGTACCCCGTAGTTGTCACTGTTGTGGGGGCCTGTGACCATATTGAGGTAATATCACAAAGCATTATGGGAAAGGAAATGGGAAGCTCAAGTGCCCTTCTATTGGATGTAACAAATCCTCAATTTGTTTCTGATTCACTGAATCTTTAAGAAGCAAAAGGAATATTAGCCAAGCCAATATCGCTCATCTACAGACAGCTGTTTCTGGGTTTTGCCCCTCATCAGTGTAGAGCAGAGTTTGCTGGCGGGGTGGGTGGGAGGCAATGAGCGGCTCAGAAAGGGGAACATCTCTCCTTGCGGAGAACACCTTATAGGTGTGTAGAGTTTTGAATTGCCTTTTTCCCCTCTACTAAGCATCTGCATATCACAAGGCATTATGGGAAAGGAGCAGGGAAGCCACTCATTGCCTCTCACCCAGCCAAGCCAGTATCGCTCTGCTCTACACTGATGAGGGGCAAAACCCCATAACCGTGTATTGGGGGATATTGGTTTGGGCCCAATATCCTTTTGTTCTTAAAGATTGATAAAATAAGAAGCAAATTGAGGATTTGTTAATCCAATAGGGGCACTTGAGTTTTCTCAGCTCCTTTCCCATAACGTTTGTGATAGCAGATGCTTAGTAGGGGCAAAAAGGAAATCTCAAAACTCTACACACCTTAACAGGTGCTGAGGTCATGTGAATTTCTCCTGGTCCTGGGACATTGGAGGGGCCCTGGGGATGTTATTGGCCTATATTTACTGACTTCTTGCTGACGTCTATTGAAGGGAGGTTTTTTTTGTTTCATTTTCGGGGGAAATACTCTTTCATGGAGTTTTTTTGAAAGGCGAGTAATTGGCCCTGGGGGGTTTATTGTTTCATAAACAGCCTCAAAAAAGCCGTGTTCTCAGAGATTTTGGCTCAGCAGACAAAATGGCGCTCCGTTGTAGCAAAGGGTACAATTAATGAATGGGATGGAGGGGTAATTTTGGCTTTTTGCATTTTATAAAAAGAAATAAAGGGGGAAATTTTGTGGTTTATATGTATTTTGAATGGGGGGTTCTTTTAACCCCGTTGGTACACTAAAAGGTTAAGTTTCCCCTTTTTTTACGCCAAATTTGAGTAAAAACCAAGTGCGCCGGAGAGCAGCTAGATGAGCTGGGAGTGACTCAGTAAGGTCCTGGTAGGTTGTCGCAGGTGTCTGAAGCTGACTGTGCCCCACAGCTGCTGGAGGGTCCATAGAGCCAACACAACCATCCAGGGGCTCTCCGCGCTGGGGGGCCCCTGAGCCCCACCACCATCAGGGATCCCAAGTGCTGGAGGGTTTTTTTTTTCCCTAGAAAAAACCAACACCCCCATCCAGGGGCTCCAAGCTGTGGGGGCCTAGAGCAACAACCCTCAGGGCTTCACACAGCTGTTTGGGGGTCCATAGAGCCAAACCCCATCCGGGGGGCCCCCCAAACTGTGGAGGGTATAGAGTAACACAAACCATCCCGGGGCCCCCCAAACTAAGGGGGCTCCTTTTAGCCCAAAACCCACCAAACCAGGGGGTCCCACGCTGTGGAGGGTATGAGCCAACACCCATCAGGGGGGCCCCAGCTGTGGAGGGTCCATAGAGCAGACCACCTCCCGGGGCCCCAAGCTGTGGAGGGGGCCATAGAGCCAACACCCCCATCCAGGGGCCCCCCAGCTGCTGGGGGTCCTAGGCCCAAAACACCACCTCCGGGGCCCCACAGTGCGGAGGGTCCATGGCCCGCACCACCCTCCGGGGTCCCACAGTGCTGGAGGCCTAGAGCAAAACCCCCCATCCAGGGGGCCCCAAGTGTGGAGGGGCCATAGGCAAAAAACCACCATGGGGCCCCCCAGCTCTGGAGGGTCCCTGAGCCCAAAACCACCATCAGGGGGGTCACAGCTGCTGGGGGTCCCCCTGAGCCAACACCCCCCATTCAGGGGGTCCACAGCTGCTGGAGGGTCCATAGAGCCCAAAAACCCACCATCCAGGGGCTCCCCAGCTTGGAGGGGCCCCTAGAGCCAACACCACCATCCGGGGGTCCCCCCAAACTGCTGGATGGTCCCAAAAACCAAAAACCCCCATCCCGGGGGGTCCCACAGCTGCTGGAGGGGCCATAGAGCCAACCCACCACCAGGGGGCTCCCAAAGCTCTGGAGGATCCATAGGCCCAAAACCCCCCTCCAGGGGCTCCCCCAGTGGAAGGGTTATGAGCCCAAAAACCCCTTCCCGGGGCCCCAAAGCTGCGGAGGATAAAAGGCCGACCCCTCAGGGGTCCCACAGTGCGGGGGGGTCCTAGAGCCAACTCATTCCCGGGGCTCCCCCAGCTGCTGGGGATAATGAGCCAACACACCCCTCCAGGGGTCCCCAAGTGCTGGAGGGTCCCTTGAGCCAACCACCATCCGGGGGGGGAAAAGTGCGGGGGGGTCCATGAGCCCAACACACCTTCCAGGGGGGTCCCCAGCTGCTGGAGGACCATGAGCCAACACCATCCAGGGGCCCCCCAGGTGGAGGGGCCTAGAGCCAACACCACATCCAGGGGCCCACGTGTGGGGGGCCTGAGCCAACACCACCTCCAGGGGCCCCAACTGTAGAGGGTCCCTAGAGCCAAACCACCTCCGGGGCCCCCAGCTGTGGAGGGTATAGAGCCAACCCAATCCAGGGGGGTCCAAGCTGCTGAAGGGTCTATAGAGCCAACATCACTATCCGGGCCCAAGCTGTGGAGGGTCATGGCCAAAAATATATCCCCGGGGTCCCCCAGTGCGGAGGATCAATAGAAGCCCAAAACACCATCCGGGGCCCCAAAGCTGCTGGAGGGGGGTAGTCCAACCACCCCTCCGGGGGCCCCCGCTGCTGGAGGGTCCATAGAGCCAACACCACCCCAGGGGCCCCCCAGTGTGGAGGGTCATAGAGCCAAACCACCACCCGGGGCCCCACAAGGGTGGGGGGGTAGAGCCAACCCACCATCCAGGGGGCCCCCCATTGTGGAGGGTCCCAAAAGCCAACCCACCATCCAGGGGCCCCCCAGCTGTGGAGGGGGCCATAGAGCCAACCCACCCTCCAGGGGCCCCACAGTGCGGAGGGTCCCTAGAGTAAAACCTATCCCGGGGCCCCCCAAGTGCTGGAGGATCCATGAGCAAACCCCCCTCCAGGGGCCCCAATACACAGTTGGATTAAAAATTTTGGGGAATTTAAAAGAGGGGTGTTCTTGGAAGTCTTCCAAAAATGTCGACTTTTCCCACAATGGCACAAACTGCGCAAGGTCAAAAATACCAACATCCTGCCCCAAAAGCCGATAATCTCCCCCTTTTTGCAACTTAAAAATTTCCCTTTTAACCCAAAGACAGAACAAGGGTTTTTGTGAGACAGCCTATCACACATCTTATATACCCACCAATCCAGCACATCATACATGACTTCCTTCATGATCTACGCGGTGCCAATGTTACAAGAGTGTTTATAATAATGTGACTGGATTATGTGTAGATATACAGTATATCTATATTTACAAATACCTAAAATCTTTCTGTATGAGAACTGTCTGATAAGACTCATAACGGTCCTCGTGTCTGAAGGACGTCAGCACAGCTAATTACAGCGTGAGAGCGCCGAAGGGGGCACAAGTCACACTGAGAGGCAATTCTAACACACAGAGGCCTAAATATACCAGGAACTGAGAACAGCACTCCCAAAATAGCTCTATAACTCTATAAACAAAGTACAATGATCTATCTATCATTATCTCTATTTCTATTATCTATTATCTATCTCATATTATCTATTATCTATATCTTCTATCTATCATCTATTCTCTATTATCTATCTATCTCATATCTATCTATCTACTATTATCTATCTATTATTATCTATCTATCTATCTATCATCTATTATTCTATTATCTCTATCTATCTTCTCTATCTTTATCTATTATCTATTATCTATCTATCTTCTATCTTTTATTATTATTATCTCTTTTATCTATCTCAATTATTATCTCATTCTATTATCTATTTCTATTATCTATCTTCTATTATTATTATCTATCTATCTACCCAAAATCCATCCACCCTTCCTCCATCCATCCATCCACCCACCCATCTATTATCTATTATCATCTATTATCTTTCTATCATCTATCTATCTATCTATCTTGTATTCATATTATCTTCTATCTGAATTAGGAAAAAAGAGAAATAAACAGGCGCAAATAGTGAAGTATGTATAACCGTGGTAGAAATATGATGTTTTTAAGTCCCTCTTGGAGTTGTGGTATGGCTGGGGCCACAACCCCACATAGATAGATTTCTCCTTATTGGTTCCCTGTCTTAGGCACCCGGTGTCCGTGAACCCGTGTGTGCAAAACCACGGTAAATACAAAGTATAGGATAAAAAAATAACGGAGTTCGGCACCTTGGGGAAAAATATGGGGTAAAAAAAAAACCTTATTTTAAGAGTGTTTATTGTTAAAAGAGAGAACCTCAATTAAAAAACTCTAAAACTTTACGCGTGTCCCCTGGTATCCCCCTGTTCATCAGAAGTGAAAAAAACTTTTGCATTCTGATGAAGCATGGGTATACCATGCAAACCGCGAAAAAGTTTTAAGGTTTTTTATATGTGATGTTCTTTTTTTAACAAAAAAACACTCTTAAATAAGGTTTTTTTTCCCCCTATTTTCCAAGGGTCCCGCAATCGTATTTTTTTTTTCCTATTACTTATCTTTTAAAAAATCTATTATATTATCTATCTATCTATCTATCTTTTCTATCTATCTTTTCTATCTATCATTATCTATCTATTTTATGCCTTTTCTATATCACTTATTTTGTTACAGTTTAGTCTCACACTGTAATGTCATTTTCCACTAAATTCATTCTCTGTCTTTTCAGGCATCGCTCAGACCAAGGCTGAAAGGTAACATATCATTAATATCAGACTCTGTGTCAGGATTGCAGCGGTGACATATTACAATGACAACCTTTGTAGCTGCTGAGATCTGTGGAGCAACTGGAAATTGAAAGATGTCAGACGGATAATAGATAGATACGTACTGGACTGATAGATAGGAGCTCCCTGTGGGGCGCACAGTCTAAATTCCGATTAAAAAAGTTTTTATGTTTTGGAGTGTGAGGGAGACCCGGGGAAATACTCAGGGAAAAAACTAAAAGGGGGGAGAGGAGGGAGGGAAGGAACATACAGATGTTGTCCTTGGTGGACCATTGTACCGCCGTGCTGCACTGTGTAAAACCCCGAGCCCCATGCTGCCTGTGTAACCCCTGGCCCCCATGCTGCACTGTGCTGTACGGCCCCATGCTGCACTGTGCTAACCACTGAGCCTCCATGTCACTGTGTGCTATGAGCCCCCCTGTGCACTGTGTAGCCCCTGAGCCTCCATGCTGCAATGTGCTAGCCACTAGCCTCCATGCTGCATGTGCTAGCCATGAGCCCCCATGCTGCACTGTGCAACCCTGAGCTCCATCTGACTGTTTCTAACCCCTGAGCCCCATGCGCACTGTGTAGCACTGAGCCCCATGCTGCACGTGTAACCCCTGAGCCCCATGGCACTGTGTTGCCCTGATCCCATGCGCATTTGCTAGCCCCTGAGCCCCCCTGCTGCATGTGCTAGCGCTGAGCCCCATGCTGCATGTGCAAACCATGACCCCTCCATGCGCACTGTGCTACACTGAGCCCCTGCTGCCACTGTGCTAGCGACGAGCCTCCTGCTCCCCTGTGCTAGCCCACTGAGCCCCAATTCGGACTGTGTAGTCATGATCCTCCTGCTGCACTTGCTACCACTGACCCCCCATCTGCACGTGCAGCCACTGATCCCCCATGCTGACTGTGCTAGTCATGAGCCTCAGCTGCCCTGTGTAGCCCTGATCCCCCTGCTGCATGTGTAGCCACTGACCCCCATGCTGCACTGTGAAACCATGACCCCCATGCTGCATGTGCTAGCACTGAGCCCCCATGCTGCACTGTGCTAGCCATGAGCCCATGCTGCATTGTGTAACCATGAGCCTCCATGCTGCACTGTGTAGCCACGACCCCCCTTCGGGACTGTGTAGTATGATCCTCCATGCTGCATGTGTAGCACTGACCCCCATGCTGCATGTGCTAGCCACTGAGCCCCCATGTGCACTGTGCTACCACTGAGCCCCATGCTGCATGTGAAGCCCTGATCCTCCATGCTGCACTGTGCTAGCCACTGATCCTCCGTGCACTGTGTAGCACTGATCCTCCTGCTGCACTGGCTGTCATGAGCCCTTGCGCACTGTGCTACCCAAATGAGCCCCAGTGCCTGTGCAACCCAGGTCCTGCTGCACTGTGCTAGCCATGATCCTCCATGCTGCACTGTGCAGCATGACCCCCATGCAGCATGTGCCAGCCACTGATCCTCCATGCTGCACTGTGCTAGTCACTGAGCCCCTATGCTGCACGTGCTACCCACTGACCCCCATGTGCACGTGTAGCCACTGATCCTCCATGCTGCACTGTGCTAAATGAGCCTCCAGTGCACGTGCTCCCCACTGACCCCCCATGCTGACGTGCTAGCACTGGCCCCCATGCTGCATGTGCTAACCATGAGCCTCCTTGCTGACTGTGCTAGCCACTGAGCCCCCATGCTGACTGTGTAGCCACTGACCCCCCATGCTGCCTGTGCTAGCCCTGACCCCCCATGCTGCACTGTGTGCACTGACCCCCCCCATGTGCACTTGTGTAGCCACTGAGCCCCATGCTGCCTGTGCAGCCACTGAGCCCCAGCTGCACTGTGCACCCATGATCCCCCTGCTGCACTGTGTAATACTGAGCCTCCATCTTCAGGGAAAAGGTAGTTAGTAGATATTAAAGAAAAACAATAGTAAAAACAGTCAGATAATTTTAAAATAGAGCAACTACTTAGGGTAAGTGTGTGACCTCTACTGGACAATTTGGAAAATTACAATGATGACAATTATTAGCGCAGCCCTCGTAGCCAAGAGATGTCACTTTGCTTTGCTAGAGGTCTGAGCTGCCGAGGGCAGAGGTTTGCAGTCAGTGCTGGAGGGCAGAGGTTTGCAGTCAGTGCTGGAGGACAGAGGTTTGCAGCGTGCTGGAGGCGATTTTTGCAGCAGTGCTGGAGGGCAGAGGTTTGGGAGTCAGTGCGGGGGGGGCAGTGGCTTGCTTCAGTGCTGGAGGGCGAGGTTGCAGCAGGGTTTGGGGGGCAGAGGTTTGCAGTCAGTTCTGGTGGGCAGTGGCTTGCCTTCAGTTCTGGCGGGCAGAGGTTTGCAGTCAGTGCTGGAGGGCAGAGGGTTTTCGTCGTGCTGGAGGGGCAGAGGTTTTCAGTCCCTGCTGGAGGCGGGGTTTACCGTCAGTGCTGGAGGAAGAGGTTTGCAGTCAGTGCGGGGACAGAGGTTTGCAGTCAGGTGGAGGAAGGGTTTGCAGTATGCGGGGCAGAGGTTTGCATCAGTGTAAAAGGCAGAGGTTTGCAGTCCGTGCTGGAGGACGGAGGTTTGCAGTCAGTGCTGGAGGACAGAGGTTTACCGTCAGCGCTGGAGGGCAGTGGCTTGCCCTTTGTGCTGGAGGAAGAGGGTTTTCAGTCAGTGTGGGGAAGAGGTTTTCGTCAGTGCTGGAGGGCAGAGGTTTGCAGTCAGTGCTGGAGGACAGAGGTTTGCAGTCAGTGCTGGAGGTCGGAGGTTTGCAGTCAGTGCTGGAGGACGGAGGTTTGCAGTCCGTGTGGGGGCAGAGGGGTTTTCAGCAGTGTGGGGGCAGAGGTTTGCAGTCAGTGGGGGGCAGGGGGGTTTGAGTCAGTGTGGAGGACGAGGTTTGCGTCAGTGTGGAGGGCAGAGGTTTTCAGTCAGTGTGGGGGAGAGGTTTGCGTCGTGCTGGAGGGCAGAGGTTTGCAGTCAGTGCTGGAGGGCAGAGGTTTGCAGTCAGTGCTGGAGGGCAGTGGCTTGCCTTCAGTGCTGGAGGACAGAGGTTTGCAGTCAGTGCTGGAGGACAGAGGTTTGCAGTCAGTGCTGGAGGGCAGAGGTTTGCAGTCAGTGCTACAGGACAGAGGTTTGCAGTCCGTGCTGGAGGACGGAGGTTTGCAGTCAGTGCTGGAGGGCAGAGGTTTGCAGTCAGTGTACGGACAGGGTTTGAGTCAGTGTACAGGAAGGGTTTGCAGTCCGTGCTGGAGGAGGAGGTTGGCACAGTGTGGAGGACGGAGGTTTGAGTCAGTGTGGGGGACGGGGTTTACCTCAGTGTGGAGGACAGAGGGTTTGCAGTCGTGTGGAGGACAGAGGTTTGCAGTCAGTGTGGAGCAGGGTTTACCCTCAGTGTGGAGGACAGAGGTTTGCAGTCGTGCTGGGACGGAGGGTTTGCGTCAGGCTGGAGGGCAGGGTTTGCGTCGTGTGGGGGACAGGGTTTCAGTCATGCTGGAGGACAGAGGTTTACCGTCAGTGCTGGGGACAGAGGTTTGCAGTCCGTGCTGGAGGACGGAGGTTTGCAGTCAGTGCTGGAGGACGGAGGTTTGCAGTCAGTGCTGGAGGACGGAGGTTTGCAGTCCGTGCTGGAGGACGGAGGTTTGCAGTCAGTGCTGGAGGGCAGAGGTTTGCAGTCAGTATTGGAGGGAGAGGTTTGCAGTCAGTATTGGAGGGCAGAGGTTTGCAGTCAGTGCTGGAGGACAGAGGTTTGCAGTCCGTGCTGGAAGGCAGAGGTTTGCAGTCAGCGCTGGAGGACAGAGGTTTGCAGTCAGTGCTGGAGGACAGAGGTTTGCAGTCAGTGCTGGAGGGCAGAGGTTTGCAGTCAGTGCTGGAGGACAGAGGTTTGCAGTCAGCGCTGGAGGACAGAGGTTTGCAGTCAGTGCTGGAGGACGGAGGTTTACCGTCAGTGCTTTATGTGTTGAGGCTCTTCATATCAGTTGATGGCGCGGAGTTCGCTGTTTGTAGTTTATAATCATCCTCTATAAACAAGTGGGGCTGCAGTGTACAGTACGGCGGGTGAGACATTGCAGCCAGGGTTAGGGCGATCTGTGCACGGCTGTGGGTCTATGAATGTCGCCGCTTACATAGGAGTCACTGACCCCAGATAGCTGCCCCTGTAATCACATGACACGTATAGGCGCTGTCTGTGCCGTCGCTCCATTGCAGCAGATACAACCTGAGTGACTGATGTCTTTATGTTTCCAGGAGTCATTCAGAACTGGCAGAAGCAGAACTTCAGGAAGCCGGCAGCACATCTGATCGGTGAGTCCACGTGTTAGGGGGGGGTCTCCTGAGATCAGCCATCAGTATATGACCACTTGACCCTAAGTATCTCCATAGATAAAGAACAGGGGTCGCCCTTTATTGCAGTAGTACTTTTTTTTCATAAAAGGTCTTGGGGAAAAGGCTCGGACGTGTGGGCCCCTTATTGATCTGACTTGCAATATAAATGGGATTAGAGCCATCCCGATATTCATCTGCAGACATCTGTTTTAGGGTGTTTGCCCCTCATCAGTGCAGAATTGAATACACCTAGAGCCTCTGCCCCAGCGAAAACTCCACTCTGAACTGATAAGGGACGAACACCTCAAACACAGCTGTCTGCAGATGAAATTGGTTTTGGGATAATCCCATTCAATTGACGG
>JAODAL010032502.1:0-46844 GCA_025379985.1 Phyllomedusa bahiana | reverse complement strand
TTGGGGCCCACGGCTGTATTTTAAAAAAAATTTTTTTTAATTAAAAAATTAAATGAATTTCTCGGGTTATAATAATGGAAACATTCTGCTCATGTTATGCCCTTTTTATTTCTAGACACACCTCTGTATATACCAGTTATGTATCTGTATTAGAACTTGGCATTGCTAAATAAAAATTAGATCTAGCCCTTCTGGCCAAAGATGTAGCATAGCTAGTGCACAGTAATGTTTGGTGTGTGTGTGTGTGTGTGGTGTGTGTTTTTGTGTGTGTGTGTGTTTTGTGTGTGTGTGTGTGTGTGTGTGTGAAACAGTGTACGAGTGTTTGTGTGTATGAATGTATGTATGTGTAAGAGTGTGTGTTTGTGTATGAGTGTGAATGTCCGTATCTGTCTAGGTGTTTAACTGTGTGTGGTGTGTATATAAATGTGTGTGTGTAACAGTGTATGAGTGTGTGTATGAATGTGTTTGTGTGTATGAATGTATGTGTAAGAGTGTGTTTGTGTATGAGTGTGAATGACCTATATGTTTATGTGTTTGAATGTGTGTGAGTGTGCATATAAATGTGTGTGTGTGTGTGTGTGTGTGGGGGTGTGTGTGTGTGTGTGTGTGTGTGGTGTGTGTGTGTGAAAGAGAGAGACAGAGCATGTGTATGCATGATTGTGTGTAAAGCCACAGGAAAGTGACATTTTCTCACTGACTCACTGCAGCTCACAGCTACGATTCCCAGTCTGAAACAAACAAGGCCCTGCTTTAAGCAATAGCAACGTGCCTCCCATCCTCAGTGCACTGCAAGTATGTGCAGAGGAGAGATGCTGTAGATACTGCCCCCCGCCCCATGCCTTGGATGTCCGTAGCTGGTATGGCAGGGGCCCTGTGCCAGGCTTCCCGGGCTGGAATATAAGCCATAGCTGTGTATGGAGAGGCTGGGAGCTGTCCATGCGCTGGTGGTGCTGAAGGCGAGTGCTGATCACTCATGCATATCAATAGCCGTGCACTTGAGCTCTCCCTTCTTCTCTGCTCTTCATGACATCATCATTACCTTGGTCTCCTGCTGTCCGGGACCTTTGACCTTGCCGGGCTGGTCCACATTTTTTGGCAAATGGAAAGCCCCCTCCAACCCTCCAATGATGGCCCTTTTCTCCTTTTTCAGACCGGTGGCAGCAGCATCAGCAGCAGCAGCAGCAGCAGCAGCAAGGCAGCAACACTGCATCTCCTTCTTCATGTGAATCCTGCAAGGAGCTGCCCCTCTAAACACACACTATACACGAGATGTTTGCCATCCACCATTTGGGGAAGAGGAAAAGCCCTGACATGCATGAGACCGAAGGATCAGGAGAAGACCATTGAATCATCTTTATTTGGAGGGAAGGGGAAATTTTTTTTTGTTTGGGGAGATGAGCTGCGCGGCACAAGCCTTTAATTTCATGGGCTTTTATAGTTTGAAAAAATTTAAAATGAAAATCAGGCCCGGGAAAAAGGATGGAGGCTGCTCCTTGCACATTGGGAGCTGCTGCTGGAGATTGCTTATCTCTGCTGCATATATTTGGTGATTATTATGACAGGAATAACTCACAAGGAGGATAGTTGGGTAAAAATTGATGGAAAACAGTTTTCCTAGGGCTGGTTAGGAGCTTTTTCCCCAGGCATGGCAATGTGTTTGCCCAGAGGATCATTGTTACCAGGCGTTGATCCCAGGGAATTTGGATATGCAAACTGGACCTGGAGACGAGAAGTGGTTGTTATCTTTGGTTATCTAGCTGTATGAGTTTATCGGTTTTCATAAAGCTAGATAACCGAAAGTAAAAACTCCTTCAAATACATCTCATTAAAAAGGATTGTATAATCCATAAAGGGACTGATGGGAGAGGACTGATTCAAGTACATACAGAAAAGGGACCTATAGGGTTATTTGTTTTTATTAGACCTCATGATTGGTGTGTCCTTATTTTATAACACGGAGGACCTGGTTTAATTAGCAAAGCCTTCATGGAAATGGATGGTAATGTATATGCAACTTTTGATGCATTGATTTTTGAACTGCTACCCTTTTGTTGCCAGGCAGGCTGGAGGGGGATTGTGTGCGAACCCTGCTATTGATTCTCTGTATTCTATAGAATCTGAAGGTAGATACATGATTAAAATCATTCGAATACAGAGGAGAAATAAGCAAGTTCTTTCTCTGGTGCCATCATGCACACAAGAAGTTTAACTCTTGCTCCTGTACACACCTAAACTTTATATGTAAAGAGTCAGAATGCGTTTTGCTTGTGTTAATACCTAGCCATAGTGTTCCTGAGGATATAAAGTATATAACTCCTTTTCTGTGAAGTCAAATTGTACCTTGACTTTATCTATATTAATTCTGTACCAGACATATCTCAGGTTTGTTTCTATGATTCCAAGTCTGGTTTTTAAGTATTCCTAATAAATAAACTAGATAAAGATTATGAAAATATACTTGATGGCTAAAGAGGTTCTTAATCGACAAAGAATAAAAGGACAAATGCTTGTGTCTTGTGAGGGGGTCGCCTTGAGGAACTCACTGGAGCATAAAGACATGATAGAGAAGAGTTCTCTCCCCCCCTTGTCAAAGTGTTAAAATGCTCTGTCTTACTTTGCTTCCAGCATTGGAAATGAAAGTGACATTTAAGCCAAAAAGAAGCCACGTGTGCTCCTTGGCTGCTTTTCTTTGCACTTGTTGTTGTGTAAGATTGGGCAGATCTATCCAGGAAACAGCTCTGGCATCCCAAACTGAAATAATTAGGACGTAGACACAAGTGACAAAAATGGAAAGAGGGAGGAGATAGAAAAAAGGAGGGGGGGGGGGTCTGTCCTGCCTAATTGATTCGGTTAAACGGAATGCTGGGGAGATGTGAACGGCTGGACGCTCCCATTCCCACGCTCGGGGGCAAGTGGCAATGCCGTGCCCCGGCAGCCTGTGACAGACAGCCTTGCAGGAGGGGGTGGGGAGGTGACATACAGCAAGTGCTCCAACACCACACTCATCTTAAAGCTTAAGAAAGTGCAGGCATTTCCCACCCACAGCCATCTGCAGGCTCCCCAATGAGAGCACCAACCGTTTAGCAGCAGCAGCACACTGTCTGCTTTTTGTTTGCTTAATAACCACCGAGATGTTTAGATTATGCATTCACAATAATAAAACAAGCAGAAGAAAACAGCAGCAATAATAAATAACCATGTAAAAGACAACTCATCCTGGATGGTCCTTGATTAAGCCTACTGAATAAAAATATGAACATAAAACACAAATGACAAGAATCAAACTAGCATTATGTACAATGCTAACAAATCACACAGAATCCTTTTTAATATACTACTATATTGAATTTATTTTCAAAGTTATGAGAAAATGGGAGTTATACCCTAAAATGACACAAAATATGGTTATTATCAACTCTTATGTCCTGGTATATTGATGATATTATGGCATAATGTGGTGTACTGAAAAGTTTTACAAATTGTCAGGGTAGTAGTGAATTTTATGCAATAGGTTATGAACATGCACTATTTAGCATTTGGTTAAATAGATAATGAAATGATGAATGCTGCTGTTTTTCAGAGAATTTCTAAGTAGCTGTGAGAGATGTGTATTTATAATTTAAGTACTGTAGGCCTCAATAGTTTAAAATGTACAAATATGTGATAGGTTATGTGCCCAAGTATAATCAGGAATAACAATTGAGCTCCAGAACACCCCCCTCTCTCTCTCTCTCTCTCTCCTTTTCTTCCCTCTCTTCCCCTCTCTCACACACCACACACACACACACCACAACACACACTGCTCTATTGCTATTAAGTCTGTAGATGTGATACAAAATCTCTCTCTCTTTCTCTCTCTATCTCTCTCTCTCTCCTCTCTTCTCTTTCTTTCTTTCTCTCTCTATATGTATAGGATATTGAGATATAGAAATGATCTCGGCCTAAGATGTTGTCATAATAAATTATCCTGCATATAGCCCACATATTCAAGTGCTGGGAAACTGAACTGGAAGACACACAATTATGACAACATGGGGTCTATTTATCAAAGTCTTTGGGTTGCAAAAGGGGAACAAATGCTGCCTTCAAATTGATCAAAGAACCAAAATCCCATTATCATTTGAAGCAATAGAGTTCATTAGGTAATGTCTCTTTATGTTATTCAAAAAATGAAAAAAAGCACATGACATAGTAAAAATAATGTGCACAGCACCCTAAAGAATAATGAGGGCTCAGTTATAGCAGCTCAATGGAACTATACAGCAGCATATGATTTAGCCAGATTCAGGACAGATGTATACATCTCATACCAGCCCCAAAGAGTTCTCATCTTATAGCACATTTCTAATTTCATTGAATTGTCTTTGATATAGGTTTAAAACCATTATATCAGTGAAGCAATGATGTGGACATCATGTAGTGCCACAAAATAGATGCTTACTTGATTTCTTCTTATTACATGCTGTCTCGATGACTGTCTGGTCTTATAGAAGCTGACTTCATTAAACCCAATTTGATATTAATCTGTCAGTTTAAACCAACCAGTGTTGCCATTATGTCTTTTATAATGTGGTGCACAAAAGTTCAAATAGTAATTTCCTCCTTCTAGCCACCTGCAGTTCTTGGTTATATATACAACGATTGTGTATGTGTGATAAGTAAATTTGCATTGTAAATCTCTAAAGGTATATATATATTATATATATATATATATATATATATATTATATATTATATAAATTAATATATATATATATATTTATAATTAATATATATATATATATTCACACACACACACACACACAATTTTACTTCAGAATTGGATAGCACTCTATAAACAACATTACATGGTTGATTGCTATGATTGCTTTGAATTAATTTGTTAGTTCTTCATCAAGGATATGTGCTTGTCACTAAATTACTGTTAATAACTTAAATTATACATAATGATTACACAATTACACACAGAACTAATTAAAGTACTAAAAAATATCCAATAACTTATTATTAGATTTTGATGAACATGTTACCATACTATAGGTGTAGTGGGTGATGCTTGTTTATTGTGGGCCTTGATATTTTGGGTTTTGCCTTATATTATGAGAAAAGTCAACCAAATTGCATAAATCTAGGGTAGGACATCAGCCCATCAGTGACTAGGCTAGCCATAGACATAACAGTAGTAATTGTAGTAGACAGACAACCTGATATTGTTTGTTTGTTTTTTTTCAATTTGACAAAATATGACTGGTCCATTAATGAATCAATAATTTGCAACAATATTACAAAATCAGAATATTATGGATCTGATTGACTCAACCATTATATTCTACTGTAATCAACCCACAATTATCAATGCCCTTAAAAATACACAATAACGATCAACAATCAATCCAGATTTTTAAAAAATTCAATACAAATGTAAAAGATTTTGACTGATCCTTTTTGTATCATAGACATATTGCTCATTGATATAATGACTATTATTTACATTGGATCATTAAGAATATTGTTATGTCCATGGCCACATTGTGTCTTTGCTCTATGTTATTCATTTGAAAATGTTATACAGTTCCGGTACATATTACCACATTGGTCTGTGCATTAGCTAATGCATATAACAGCTCAGTCGTTTACACAGCTAATCCATTTTGTGGTTAAAGAGAAAAAAAATATGAAATTCTTTTCTATAGGGGTGTTAATATATTCATTGCACACATTCTGCTGCTACATCATGATATGTTCAGAAATAATCACTCCCTATGTTTTGATTCATGTGCAGACTCCAGGCTTTGGGCCTACTCAAAATCAAATAATAGCTCATGCAGTGCAACATTTAACAGAGCCCCTTTTATTGTAATAATGTGTGTTATATTGTTACACAATGGTGAATGTGATCATCATAGAAGATTAGGTTATTTACCAAAATTTGCTCTTTTGTTACATTGCTGCTCACAGAATGCAGTCTCCTTAGTAACGGTGATAGTTTGTGTTTTGTATACATGATGACAGTATACCTGTGAGTTGTATCTTTCTGTTACATAGACAGTAGCAAATTAAATGTAGACGTCCTTCAGTTTTGTGTATTGGTGTAAAAAAATTGAAGGCATCATCTTTTTCTATTTGTCAGTTTAGGTGATACATTTATTGCAGTTATTTTACCAACACATTGGACCTCATTTATCAGAACTGCCCAACAGAGGGACAGCCTTTGTTGCCCATAGCAACAAATCAGAACTCAGCTTTTCTTTTTCTAGAGCAGTATAAGAAATGAAAGATGAGCTCTAATTGGTTTCTATGTGCAACAAAGACAGTTTTACTGTTAGACAGTTTTGATACAAGAGGTCCAGTGTTTCTCTTTGTATAAATATATCATAAATTCAATCTTCTAAGGTCTGGTTCACATCTGCATTGGAGGTTCTCTTTGGAACCTCTGTTGAAAAGGTGGCACCAGATCCATTAAATGACGGATACTAATGGCGCTTGATGGACACCATTGGTGGCCACCCTTTTAAAGGAAAAAAATAATACTGCATTCTTTGCTATTTTTCCATTCGTTTTTGATGGAATCTGTGCTAGAGACACTGAGCAGAACCTCTAATGCAGATGCAAACCTAGCCAAACATATTTCTATGTACTAAAGGGGGTAACATGAACTTTGTATCTATATATATGCAGTATACATCAGCATTTGCTTTTGTTAGTGCAAGGGTGGACACCTTTACCTGCCAATGTGTCAGAGCTGACTTTGTCATTTAACTGTTTTAAAAGTCTTTTATTGACTGTGATGTATAACAAACTATGCTATACTTCATTAACAACCTCAGCTCTGCTACACTGGTATTACATATACAAGTATAGCTATGCAGATTGAAACCAGCAATTTCTGTAACAGTAAAATGTGTTCTTAACATCTGTAAGTAAGCACAATGAATGATATGGAAGCTGTTTACTAAAGAAGGTCCTAACTTTTATTGCACCATAAGATTAATACATCTGTTTCATTAAACATACACTCACACTGGCCTAAATGTGATACAAATTCTGTACATTAAACAATGAGGGGATCTTTTATATGATTCAGATTCATGTAATCCTAAACCTGCCCTTTTCACCCATGTACAAATCCACCCTATTGTCTAAACTAGGATTGAAATAAGAGGTGGATTCAGCAGAATATATTCACATTTCATTTTAACACATATCCCCAAAGGCGAGGGAACAGACCTAAAGATGTAACACTTGGGCCTTTGTATTAAGAAAGCTTGGTAAGCACATATGCTATGGCACGAAGAAGCATATGGGCATTTAATAATAAGGCATTAACAATGTACAGGGTTAACCAGGGTAAAGTGACTTCCTGCTTGCTGTGTGAATAAGATGGAAGGAACAGCAATGCATACTGTATCTGTGGATATACTCTGCTTTTCATTCTCTTTACAGTATGTTTTATTATATATATATATATATATATATATATATATATATATATATATATATATAATTTATATATATATATTATAATATATATATATAGCTCTACTGCACAAATAACTGCTGCTTCAGTACAGCTGCCTTTGTAGTATAGATGATTATATGTTATCCAGAATCATCATAGGCATATAATTAATTAGTGCACAATAAATCTTACATTAATATGTGTATTTCACCATTGCCCCATCACAAGGCCTATAGGGTCTTTGTTACTATTCCTAAGCCCATTTGCTACATATGAAAATGTAGTTTGCTTCTTTGTTTCTGTTACAATGTCACCAACAATGATCAGATCTGCTGCATAAACCATCATATGAAATGTTACACATGTCTGGCCTGTTCTTCATGTACTCTGTATTATTGGAGCACATAACTGATATAATAGGGACTTAAATAGGGTGCTGAAATATTAAGATTTAATTCTTGACAATTGTTATTAAACAGTTATTATTTTTATATAATCTCACTCTGTGCCTGATATATTTGATGCATTATCTAGATTTTACATGTAGGTTGAGTGGCATGAAGGAAATATAGATTATCTTCATTCAATTGTTTGTTGGCTTTTAGAATTTCTAGCCATTTTCTGTCACACATTAAGGTTTTCAGCACTATATGATGACCTTTAACTTCATGTATATATTTTTTAATCATGTGTGATTGTTTCCCTTTGTGTGAATTTGCATCACATGATCAAGCTTTATCCCTTGTCAAATCCAGTTGTAAGTAGGTCATACTGAGCCTCCTGTGCCTTTCCCCATTCTGTGTGCATTCCATATTTCTTTCTATATCACATAATTCACTTTAGCTGTGTCAGGTAGTTGTGTATGCACCTGGGGCAAACATTATATATGAAAACTGTCTAGGTCTAAGACTTTCTTTTTTGCCCGTAGCTACCAACCAGAGCCCCATTTTCATTTTTTTCAGAGCATTATATGAAATGAAAGGGGAGCTCTAATTGGTTGCTATGGGCAACAAAGAAAGTCTTAGACCAAGACAGTTTTCATAGATAAGGCCTTAAATGTGCTGCCATAGCCCTTTATCTATATGCAATGGTTATAGCATTGTGTCTTGTTGGAACCCCCTTAGTACCCAATATCCAAAGCACATACCCCAGCAGTTCCTTTCAGTTAGTCTCTGGTCCTTGGCCTCCTTCTAATAATCTGTTGCTTATAATAGATTTCTACCAATGTGTTGCTTATTATTGAAGTTTGTATTTTTATTACTAACACAAATTGTTTACCAAACCCAATGGCATATTATTTGCTGGTTACTAAGCATGAGGACATTGCTAAACATATTTCACTCCAAGAAGTGGCTCTGCCCAATGTATTTTTTTTTTTTAACTCTTACCTAGCTAATCAATTCTATCATCTTATCTTGTTAAGCAAATATTTAAATATTCTCCTCTCCACTGATTTACCAGTTGCTGGTTTAGTCCCGTTTGGTGCCAATCTCAAATCAAGTGTACCATTCTACTAACACCAGGGATGTTAGGCCATGTCTACACAGCATACGAAAACGGTCGGATTTTCAGCGGTTTTAGTATTTTGAAACTGCTGAAAATCTGACCATTTATCCAGCCCAAAGACTTTAATAGAAAAAACGACCTGTAGTCTACACAGGTCGGTTTTTTTAAACTCGCTTTCTGGTGCTAGCGGATTTAGGAACATGTTGTATAATCCGCCAGTGTTTTGCCATCAGTTTCCCATACATTCAATTGTATGGGCCGATGGCAAAAAAATTATAACCGACCATGGTTTTTGCAAATACAGTGGCAAAAATCGCGGTTGTGCATAAAAGGAAAAGGTTGACTTTACGGCGATTTTTGTCCGATGCTGTGTGGATCTATCCTTAGAATAGTAGTTGCAGATGTAAAAATCATCTCTGAGTCCTAGAGCCCAAAAAGGCCCAAGAGCTCCTCTGCCACATTAAAGGACACTAGTAATGTATATGGTGCATGGTAGCTGCCTGCCTTGTTACAGATTTGGTATTTGGATACAGGATGTTAATATTATATTCCTCCCTTTGTGTAATAATTACAGGGTTTGTTATAAATAATTGTAAATATTTTAATATAATTTTTTTTTTGTATTTTCCTTTGTTTGCCACTTCCAGACAGGAGATGAATACTTGCCATGGTCTGATGCTTATGATGTCTCAGTCTGCCTCATCCTTTTCTTTCTATACTCCACTCATTAATTGTCAAGAACTCTACAATGTTTATGTCTTGTAGCTACTTGGGAGCATGGAGGAAGCAATGCATGTATTAGGCAGTGGTTAGCTTGTAAACAGCCCTTGTGGGACAGGTCTGCTCCTGGCTTCTGTTTTACATGACAGGTTTACTGACTTGCTGCAGGACACTTTATTTGCATTAATGCCCACATTGGTGGTTTTTACATGTGTTGGCCTTTTAGTTCAACTTGCTCTGGAGAAAGAAGAAATCCTTGTTTATTTACATTTCAAACAATGTTCCCACAAACAAGCATTCAGTGTTAAGTGGATGCATGTACATCATTTATTGCTAGTCCAGAGGTTTTATTTACCTAGTGCTTTTGTCTACCACAATTAACATTTACATTACAAAGTGTGCGGGTTTTCCTTCTCAAGCTGCTTCAATTAAAAACCTAATAGTTTGCGGGGGAGGCTATTTTTTTATTAAAAGCCTCAACGAGCAAATTACTCTACTTTCTGCCTTGTCATATAGTCCTTTGATGCTGGTCCCTTGATGAGCAAAATAAGCTCTATTTTTCTAACTTTTTTGGGTTGGGGGTGGGGTGTGGGGTGGTTCATTGCTTTCAGATTTTTTCTTCTATATAGGCCATTGAGTCTTGCCATGCAATTTCTTGATGTTTTCATGGGTACTTTACCACTCTAGCATTTTTTGTAATTTACCTTCTAGTATTGCACTATTGTTTATACTTGGTGTAAAAAAAAATTTCTTAGTTTAAAAGTTTTCGGAAAGGGCCCCTTTTTCCCTCCCATAACAGTGTGTTAAAAAAAAAAACAGGAAAAAGAAAGGGGCTAAAAATAAAATTTTTAAAAATTTAATATTAATTATATTTATAATATTTTATATATTTTAAAATTATATTATATATATTTTATAAATTCCAATGTACTTATTTTTGTATAATAAAAAATAGATAGAAAGAAAGTGAAATAGATAGACAATATAAATAGACAGGCAGATAGATCGATAAATACTGTGGATTCGAATTTGAAAAATCCACAGCACTCCATCCAGTAGAAAAAGAAAATGAATGGGTTAATAAATCACAAGATTTTCTTTTTTCTTCTGGATGGAGGGCTGTGGATTTTTCTAATTCTAGTTGCCTTGGTCTTGGTCAGGACTTTTTCTACTGGCACTCACTATTCATTAGTTCATGTTTTGAGTGCTGCATGATTTTTTGATAGATAGATAGAGAAGTAGATAGATAGGCAGACACAGATGTGAACACACTCACACACATATATGCTGATTATTCTGCTTGGAGTCCTTGCGCTTTGTGTAAAATGCTGAATTTATTTTCTAGATTATGATATAAAATTGAGCAGAGGTCTAGCAAATTGTCTCCTTGAGTCTAGGCTTGTGACTACTATCCCTGGTAAAAAAAATTATGGAATCACCACACTTAGATGGTATTTACCAAGCTTGTTAACTTTGTTGCAAATATGCAAATACACAGATATGACACAAAACTATGGAATCACTTAATATTTAGGAAAAAATATGCAATGGTTAAAACAAAATCCCAATTAATACTCTGTTGCTCCTCCTCTGGCTTTATGACACCTCAATTCTTTGAGGCATAGTCTTCACTAAAGAAGAGCAATATTCTACATCAAGCTGCTCCAAACCTTTTTATAGAGGAGTTGACAGATCAACACTGCAGGATGGAGCCTTGTCAAAGGCCAATTCTTTAATTTATACCATAAATGTTCAATTGAATTGAGATCCGGACTGTTTTTCTTACGTCATTGAGTTGATATGCCTTTCCTAAAGACAAGTATTAACACTTTTTGTTCTGTGGTAATACTTATTATTATCCGTAGGGCATGTTCCCACGGCAAAGGTTTTCAGCCAGATTTCAAACATTTTGGGTTTTTTGAAAGTGTCTTTTAAAAAGTTAACATGGACCTTAAGGGGAAAATCCGTCAGGAGCCCCCCACTGCAGGGATTTTCCCCCCGGGCGTTTTTTTAGACAGCCGGTGGTCCAAAAAACATTGAACATGTTCAACCTTCCGCCCAGTTTTCGGACAGAACATGAACATGTCGGTGCGAAGGAGGAGGGCTTTTCTCCGTAAACCGCGGAGAAAAGTCCTCCCCCTTCATGCCAAAAACAGATCAAATACCAGTCGGTATTTCCCAACCGGTATTTGGTCTGTGCCGTGGAAATGGCCCATTAAAATGACTTTATATTCACTAACCCTATAATCTATTGATGTAATAAGAGAAGTGTCCAAAATGTCCATGACTACCTGTGTATTGTGTATTGAGGTAAATATTGCCATCTCCCTTGGTCCTTTTCCTGACATGTAACCCCATATCATAGATGAGTAGGGAAATTTTCGAAAGGCGGTCATCTGTTTCATTAGAATAGCACCAGACAGAAGATCCATTTCACTTAGCTGATTTATCACAGTTCTGTTGTGAGCATAAACGGGAATTTACTAAAACAGCTGTTTCATGTACAAAGGGGCAATGTTCCCCGTCAGGGTCTAAAATTCAAATTTTTTGCCCAAGCAACCAATCCCAAGCGCCCCCCATTTTCAAATAATGCTCTGGGAAAAAATTAGAGGGTGCTTTTGATTGGTTTCTATGGGGGAAAAAAGAAGGTTTTTAGACCTAGACATTTTTATACTGTGGCCCCCCCCAGTATGCTCCAAGTGTGTTTAGAGGTAGATCCTGCTTAATCATTTTCACATATTTTTTAGTTGCCTGTGCAGCAAAGCAAATCTATTCATGTTCTGAGCAGGTATAAATGTGTGCTGTAACTGATACAAATTAAAAGTGTAAGTTATAGTCCCCTCCACTTTTTCCATCACAAAAGGCAAAAACTCACACATTTTTTACTTGTGCCAACATTTGTGTACCAAAAAAACCTGGCAGAAATGTGTTAGTTACATTCCCCTGTTGACTACTGCCCCACTTCTTTGTTTATAATTTATTTTATTTGTGTGTTTCTAAACTTATATTGCTTTGAGTTTTCTATCCCAAAGCTTTGGTGTCTTCCTTTGTCTATCCATATGTTCTCCTTTTATAACCTTCCCATTTTGTTTATACTTGCATCAAATTTTGCACACATCTGACCGGGAACAGCCAACATTGTTTTTCAAAATTCTTTGTAGGAGTCCATTCTTGCATGCTATATTTCTTTCTAGTGTTTGAATTGGCATCCTGTTATTGGAGCCATGTTTTTTTTTTTTAGTCTTACTGCTTCTTAATGGAGTTTTCCAAGATTATAAAAAAAATATAGCGCAGAAAGGAAAAGTGGTACAATAACAAATCTACTATTATTTATCTATCAAATACCAACCCCAGCACTACAGCGCCACCACTCAGGTGATCCACTTTCTTGCTTGCTTTCTAGACTACAGCAATGATCAGGCATTCCACATGACCAGTGTACCCAATCACTGGCTTCAGAGGCTTATGACACAAGACCACTGAAGTCAGTGATTGGCTGCTGTGGTCACATGGGCATACAGGCATGTCACTGCTGTAGTCCAGTATATAAAGACCAGTGGGATGATTGAGGTGGGAGGGCCTGAGTGGCTGGAGATTTCTCAGATGACTAATCTTTCTTTTGCTATTGTATCACATTTTCACCCTTTTTTTTCTTAAGCTTCTAGGATCTGACATAGTCCATTTAAGGTCTGTAAGTTGACTAATTTTCAATTGTAGGCTGCTGACATAATTGTTTTAGAAATTCAAATTATAAGCGGATTCCATAATTTTTTCCACAACATTGAGCGAATTCAAAATTGATCTTGTACTTGACCAGAAAAGAACATGCCATTAATTTAAATAATTTACTTTAATTTATTTGAGGATTGTTTTATACAGCCAGAATTCTCAGCTATTACACACACATTGTTTTATGTCCTTTCTGCGATTTGTGCATTTGCTTCCAGGTCAAAAACCTGCATGATGTCCTCTAAGAGTTGGGATTGGTTTGTCATATTTGGGTCTTGATTATTCTGCAGACAGGGTGTCAGAAGTTTGTGTAAAGCAGCTCTACTTGGTAAAGCATTTGGAGTGGAGTTGCATGTGGCGTGAGTGTGCATGTTAACTAGTGGGTAGCAGGGCTAGGGCATTGTGTAAGGGAGCAGCAGCAGCAGAGTGCTGGGCCAGGCCAGTGCTGAGAAGACAGCTGAATGTAACACCATCTGGAAGAAAAGCTCCCTCCACGACTTTCTCACACCGTCAGACAAAACTAGTCCCCCTTGTCCTGGCTCTTGTCTCTGCGGCCATACAATACTGAGTCATTATACTTTTGCTGAGAGAAAATATGAGAACACAATATGTGTAACCAGTGAATGAGCAAGTTCCATTGTGCCTGCTTAAGTCGATTGAAATCTACGTCTAGAGCCATGAATGGGTGCATTGTCTTCCTCACCGGGGCTGTACTAAATGTCAGCCCAGTGTAAAGAAAATCTCCAAGCCTGCAAATAACGTCCCAGATCTCAATTATAATATTTTCCCACACTAGAACTAATATCATTGCCGGGCCTATAATGCTGCGTGTAGTACAATAGAGGGGGAGCAGCTCTGTGCATGTGTGTGACAGCTCCTCATCACCACATGGAAATATTCTCAGCTAGCTTAGTATTATTTGTATTTTTATTATAAACTACATAGACGTCACTTCATGTCACTTGTGTTGTTTTAATACTTGTAAGCTATATATAATAATAACATATATATATATATATTATAATTATATATAATATATAGTTTACAAGTATTAATTTGTTAATATGTATTTTTTTATACACACATTTTTTTATGTATCTATCTATTTGTTTATAGGGATGGACAGATCTAGAGATTGATAGATAACTAGATAGATAATAGATCAAATCAAATACACGCACTGACACAGGCACATGTGGAATTATACTTAAGATTATTTCAAGTTTTGTTTCCGGCATTGCTATATTTGACTTGATAAAACATCATTTGTCTAGAAAATGTCTGAAACTTGATTCTTCCACTTCATTGCATTGTCTAATGCAGCTTACACACACACATATGTATATATGTCATACAGCAGTGTAGACATGAGACTTCAGTGCTGCAAAAAATGCTAATATTTATAAAGTTACTTATATAAGTATGTCTTCTTTATTGTGCTCTGACTACAAACAGTGAAACCAATCACTATGCAATCAGCGGGTGAGAAAATAAAAATCAAATGTATGTAAGAGGGAGTGTGCAGCACATATGAAATACTCTGTGTATGTAATAAAAATAGCTAAATACAGGCTAAATACATTTCCTCTATTTAGAGCAGCAGTTTGCACAATCACTAGTAATAAAAGCTGAGTTCACACAATAGACATCATTGCATGTAATTATTTTATGTCCTAATGTGACCCTGCATTGTGATTGCCTAGATACCTGCTGCTTCAGGTCTTTTAATCACCTCCAGAGAGAATATGTTTGTGTGTAGTCTACTTTCCATGCACATTCTATCTATCTATCTATCTATCTATCTATCTATCTATCTATCTATCTATCTATCTATCTATCTATCTATCTATCTACTTCTAGGAAACTAGTCCTATTCTTTGTATTATGTATGAATAGGAGGATGTGTAGTGTATTGAAATGTATAGCCAGTTGTAATATAGGTCAAACTTCAACATGACCAGGGAATCAGGTTGCATAGGCACATCAGAAGTGACAGAACTAGCCAATTTGAAAGACACAAGCTCTATTCTTATTTTTAAGAAATAACCTTTTTGGAAAAACTACATTAATCCAAACACATTTAAACAAATGAATCACTTAATTCACACAGTCTACGAGAAAGCATCCATTATCAATAATATAAATAGGGAAAAATACATATGGAGAGGCATATATAAGATGTTAGATAGATGAATAGACAGAAAGAATGCTAAATAGATAGAGAAATGAGCAGACATTAAGTAAATCATTATGCATCTTATCTTTCCTCTTGTCTATCTATCTATCTATCTATCTATCCATCTATCTACTTATTTATAAGCTATCTAGCTATGCAGAAAAAAATGAATAGGCAATAAGTTAATAATTTTGCATCTTAGCTCTACACTATGATTTCTTTTATCTTTACTTATTTAAATCTACCAAGCTACCTATCTTTTTATATTTCATCTTTCTTCTCATTTATTTTTCTATTGATCTATACATAAAGAAAAATAAATGAATAAACACAATGTATTATGTATTTTAGTTCTACTCTGTCTATATAGTCTCTGTCTTTAATTTATATCTATCTAACTGTATTTTTTCTTTCTTTCTTTTTCTTTCTTCTTTCGTTCTTTCTTTCTTTCTTTCTTTCTTTCTTATATCTCTATCTATCTATCTATCTATCTATCTATCTATCTATCTATCTATCTATCTATCTATCTATCTATCTATCTATCTATCTATCTATCTATCTATCTCTCCCTTTTTCCCCTGTTATCTGTATATCTATTTATCTACCTACCACCATTCTATCTTCTTGTTTCTGTCTATTACTGTGTGTGTCAGAATAACCGCTGTTTATGCCCCATTAGAATTCACCAGTTGTCTCCTGCTCTCAGAATTTAGTGGATAAGATTTTACATAAAAGGCTGGTTCTCTGCTCACACAGGAGCCTGGGGATGGAATAATTTGGGGTAAATGAGAAGAACTAGTCCAGGTCCCCCTGTAGCATCAGATGCTGATGTGCAGCCTGTAATCTCTCCATAGGAGGTTGGTGCTGCCACCGAATGGTCCAGCTCTCTGCTCCTGTGAGTCGTTGGCTCGGCGGCTGCTGATTGGCGTTTCCTAGGAGACACAGCTGTTCTTTCAAAGCTCAGTGTTCTGATGCTCTGTGTGTAACTCCTTCCAGTAGGTGCTGCACATCTATGGAGCACAGCACCCCTCTGCCACCCCCTGACATCACATTATGCCCAGAAGCATGGCTTCGTGTACGACAGCAAACCTGACACAGAAAAGCTCACCCATGTGCCTGACACATGCAAACCCTGCACTACAGAGTCGTTTACAGCATTCTAATCCACAATAGATGATACATTACTAATATTAGTATGAAGAGAGCCGCAGTGAAACAGTTCACTATTGTATGTTTAAAGTTGCCAGTGCCCAAGAGACGTTTGTTGCTTGAGCCTATCAATTATGGTGGTATTTTCTAGCAATCAGATTTTTATAGGGACAGCCTTCATGTTTCCTAACATCTGCCACTGGATTTTAACCTGTTCAGTCCTATTGTTTTTCCACAGCTAAGTAGGGTCAGAGATGTCTGGCAGCTGATTATCTCCCTTTATAAAAAATAATATGCCCCAAAGGGAAAGAAGGGTCAGGGAAGCTAACTTCTCCTTAAAGGGGTTCCTGACTTTGGACATTTCCTATCCAAAAGAAGAGTCCCTTAATAATAATAAGCCGATTACAGAATATTCCCCTGCTGCGACCCCCTGCAATTAGCTACAATCTAATGTAAAAATTTGGCAGTAAGTGTTCAGTTTCCCTGTAGCACCACCAAGGGGAAATAAAGCATCACACAGTTTGCAGTCAAATCAATTGGTTAATGCAGGACAGGTCAGGTCCTCCAGAGCCAGAGAGGCTTTTTGTGACTCCTCTTGGTTATTGCTCTCCTTTCTGGTCAAGAGTTGAGGCTCCTTGACATGGGAACCCTATTATCTCAGAATCCTTACTAGAGTATGTGAAGATAGGTTTTCTAAACATGAGAACCCTGTAATACTATTCTGTTTATTTCTTTTCTTTAATTAGTCGTTCTTTAAGTCTGAAAGAAAACCTAGAGAGGACATTTATACGTATGGATAATAATGGCCACATATATGAAAATTGTCTAAGTTTAAGACTTTCTTTGTTGCCCATAGCCATCAATCAGAACTTTTCTTTCATTTCATAAAGTGTTCTGAAAAAATGAAAGCTGAGCTCTGATTGGTTGCTATGGGCAACAAAAATAGTCTTACACCTAGGCAGTTTTCATACATGTGGCCCTTCATTGTAGGGTACATAAAATAAAAGTGTTTAGATACGGCTTACTTTTTATAGTAAAGGCTATATCATGGATTTACGTAGGATTTTTGAGAAACACTGTGCCTATAGCAATTTATAGGACCTCATTATACCTTAATATGCCTGCTTCCTTAGAAAGATATACAGGAGTCCAACAGAAAAATATCTCATACTCCATTGGATGCTGTATTGCAGAGGTATTGAAGTGCCATATAAAATATACAGCTATATGGACTACATATGCTTCCTAAAGAGTACTAAACACTGCCTATGTACTTAACATATAGAGAGCTTTCAGAACTGAAGATGTGTTATTCAAAGGAATAAAGATATATTTGTTTTTACTTTCATGAGTAATTCCATTTAAAACCCAGCAAAATACTCCCCCCAGTCTGAAATGAATGATTACAGAATGCAATAATTAAACTGCATTTAACTACAAAGAAAGAGCTTGGAAGAATAAACTGGTATATAGTAATAAAACTCTCTCTCTCTACACATATATATATATATATATATACATATATATATATATATATAATATATATATATATATATATATATATATATATATATATTACACATATAGATATTAACACACATATACAGTGGGGAACAAAAGTATTTAGTCAGCCACCAATTGTGCAAGTTCTCCCACTTAAAAAGATGAGAGAGGTCTGTAATTGACATCATAGGTAAACGTCTACTATGAGAGACAAAATGAGAGAACAAATCCAGAAAATCACATTATCTGATTTGAAAAGAATTTATTTGCAAATTATGATGGAAAATAAGTATTTGGTCAATAACAATAGTTCATCTCAATACTTTGATAATAATCCTTTGTTGGCAATGACAGAGGTCAGACTTTTTCTGTAAGTCTTCACAAAGTTGGCAAACACTGTTGCTGGTATGTTGGCCCATTTCTCCATGCAGATCTCCTCTAGAGCTGTGATGTTTTGGGGCTGTCGCTGGGCAGCACGAACATTCAACTCCCTCCAAAGGTTTTCTATGGGGTTGAGATCTGGAGACTGGCTGGGCCACTCCAGAACCTTGAAATGCTTCTTACAAAGCCACTCCTTTATTGCCCTGGTGGTATGCGGAAAGACCCAGCCAAGTTTCATCTTCAATGCCCTTGCTGATGGAGGTTTACACTCAAAATCTCACAATACATGGTCCCATTCATTCTTTCATTTACACGGATCAGTCGTCCTGGTCCCTTTGCAGAGAAACAGCCCCAAAATATGATGCTGCCACCACAATGCTTCACAGTAGGTATGGTGTTCTTTGGATGAAACTCAGCATTCTCTCTCCTCCAAACATGACGAGTTGTGTTTCTACAAAACAGTTCTACTTTGGTTTCACCTGACCATATGACATTCTCCCAATACTCTTCTGGATCATCCAAATGCTCTCTAGAAAACTTCAGATGGCCCAGACATGTACTGGCTTAAGCAGGGGAACACATCTGGCACTGCAGGATCTGAGTCCCTGACGGCATAGTGTGTTACTGATGGTAGCCTGTGTTATGTTGGGCCCAGCTCTCTGCAGGTCATTAAGTAGGTCCCCCCGTGTGGTTCTGGGATTTTTGCTCACCATTCTTGTCATCATTTTGATTTCTTCACACCAAGCTGCTTGCCTATTGCAGAATTAGTCTTCTCTGCCAGATGCAGGGCTACAATTTTGTTTCTGGTGTCCTTCGACAGCTCTTTGGTCTTCACCATAGTTGAGTTTGGAGTGTGTTTGAGGTTGTGCACAGGTGTCTTTTATACTGATAACAAGTTCAAACAGGTGCCATTACTACAGGTAATGAGTAAAGGACAGAGGATCCTCTTAAAGAAGAAGTTACAGGTCTGTGAGAGCCAGAAACCTTGCTTGTTCTTAGATGACCAAATCCTTATTTCCCACCATCATTTGCAAATAAAGTCTTTCCAAATCAGACAATGTGATATTCAGGATTTATTTTCTCATTTTCTCTCTCATATTTGAGGTCGACCTATGATGTCAATTACAGGCCTCTCTCTTCTTTTTAAGTGGGAAATATTGCACAACTGGTGGGTGACTAAATACTTTTTTTCCCACTGTATGTATACATATACACACACATAAGTAAATTAAGTATTTGATACACTGCTGATTTTGCAAGTTTTCCAACCTTTTTATTGCATGAAATAAGTATTTCATGCAATAGAAAAACAAAACTTAATATTTGGTACAAAAACATTTGTTTGCAATTACAGAGGTCAGATGTTTTCTGCAGTTTTTGACCAAGTTTGCACACACTGCAGCAGGGCAGTGTGAGGGCTTTTTAATGAAAAACTAACAGGTCTGTGAGAGCCCAAAATCTTGCTGGTTGGTAGGTAATCAAATACCTATTTCATGCAATTAAATGCAAATTAATTATTTAAAAATCATACAATGTGATTTTCTGGATAATTTTTTTTCAGATTCTGTCTCCCACAGTTGAAATGTACCTATGATAAAAAAATACATACCTCTCCCTTCTTTGTAGGTGGGAAAACTTGAAAAATCCACAGAGTATCAAATGCTTATTTTCACCACTATGTATATATTAAATGCATCACCAATTTTCTAAGTCAATTCAGTTCTAAAGGTGCTATTGACATGAAATGCCCACCAGATATTGGTATACAATCCATCCATACCACACAGACAAAGAGATCAAAGCATAAATGTCTATACATAAAGTTATGTGTAATAATGAGAAAAACACAGGGTAAAAGTATTGAACTCATAAGGATAGAGAGTTGCAAAAAGCTGAAATCTATCAGTAATTGGAAAGCAATCCTGCCACTTAGTGAAAATAATATCAGTTGGTTCAACTGCCGTCCTATATAAAGGTGTCTCATTACCAAGGTGTCACACAAGAAACATCTCAGGATGGGTAAAACTAGTGAGCTGTCTCAAGACCTTCCCAATGTTATTGTTTTCCAAACATACTGATGTCATTGGTTACAGAAGAATTTCTAAAATATTGAAGGTTCCAGTGAGCACTGTTGGGACCATATTCTGGAAGTGGAAAAACATCATTTCACCATAAACCGGCCACAACCAGGTGTTCTCTGCTAAATTTCAGACAGAGGAATGGAAATAATTATCAGAAGAGTTTTTCAAGAGCCAAGGACCACCTTTGGAGAGCTACAGAAAGACCAGGAATTAGCAGGTACAATTGTTTAAAAAAATAATAAGTAATGCACTCAATCTCCATGGCCTGTATGCATGCTCACCACACAAGACTCCATTGCAGAACAAAAAGCATGTTTATGTTAATTGGCAAACTTCATATTATTGAAGGAAGGATGAATGGACAAATGTACAGAGACAATCTTGAAATCTGCTGCCATCCCCCAGGATGATGAAGCAAAGGTAAACATTTTAGCAAGACTATGTTTCCAAACACACAGCAAGGAAACTCTCAATTGGTTTCGGAGAAATAATTTAAGGGTGACATATAAACGTTGGTGCTGAAAGGCCAGTTCTAAATCATTTTGAGGTAGTATAGAATGCACCAGAATGTATGAATCTGTTGTTCTGCAGTTCATACATAAAGACGCATTGTAGTGCCAATAAGGCAAGTCTGGCTAAGGCAGACCACCTTTAACCTGGTCTGGATGTTCTAACTGTTATGCACCGAGATTTGGTGTCAAAGAATCATAAATGTGTCTACTATGAATGTGATGCGACGCCCCCAGAACGCCCCTAATCTTTGGTGCACTAAAAAGTGTTGCACTGGCACTCATCGCACCAAAGTTTGAAGTGCGACTATTCATACAATTATAGAACAGGTCTACTAAAGCTTTTTGAGTGTGTGTGTGTTTGTTTGTTAAAAAGATACTGACAATAAAAAAATTCTCAATATACTCAACTACAGAATTCTTTACCATTCATTAGGTGTGGTAGATGAGTTCCTCCACCACATCTTTGTCAGTGTCATGACGTGCTGCAGTGATTTTTTGGGGGTTGTCAAGAGGGTAAAATGTAGCAAAATAAAATCAGACAGGATTTTTTTGGATAAAAATAAATAAAAAACGTATTTAAAAGTTGTGATTGTGCACCATGCATAACAATGATTGGAAAGGCTTACAAGGAATATTAGGTCAATAATTTCCTAATACATTTTGTGATTGGTAGGTATATGTGTCTTGTGGTGAGATCCTGCTCTTAAGTACTTATTTAAAGCCAGCTAATAACATCATGCATGGACATTTAAACTTGTAAGTTCCAGAAAGGATTAGAGGGAAGTCAAGCTGTGCGCAGATAATGATAGCATCTGAGATCCTCAAGTGGCAGCTAAATCTGGCTATCTTCATCCTGGAATGTGGAGCTCCATTAATAAGATGAGAACATTTAGAAAAAAGACAGAAAAGGACAAATAAAAGAGGTGGAACACTGGCCATAGATATCATTCTCGTCATCAGAAGTAATAAAAATGTGTTAACCATTAGGGTAAAATTTTTCAGAATTCCAATAAACTAAGTGATTAATTATAATGTTACAAAGAGTTGTATATTCTTTACTATTTCTGTTCTATGTGTGTTACTGTGAAATATTATTTAAACTGTAAAATATACTAACAAAATCTCAAATACAATCAGTATTAAACACAAATAACAAAACACTTGCAGTACCGGAGTTCTGGGTTCAAGTCAGACAGCACACTACATCTGCAAAACAACTGGATGTTCTCCCTATATTCCAGTGAGTCCCCACACCCTAAAAATATAGTGGCCGTCTTATTCATTATGTGTAATAGTGCCGTACAATTTCTCCTTCTTAAACACACACATAGGGCCACATGTATGAAAACTGTCTAAAACTGTCTAAAACTCACTTTGTTGCCCATAGCAATCAATCAGAGCGCTCCATTCATTTCTTACTGTATAGTGCTCTGGAAAAATGAGAGGGGAGCTCTGATTGGTTGCTATGGGCAAGAAAGTGAATTTTAGACCTACACAGTTTTCATACATTTGGCCCTACATAGTTCCTAATGTGTTTGTTTAAGAAGGAGAAATTGTACAGCATTGTTACACGTATACAATGGGCCACATGTATGAAAACTGTCCTAAGTCTAAAACTCACTTTTTTTGCCCATAGCAACCAATCAGAGCGCTCCTTTCATTTTTCCAGAGCACTAAATGAAATGAAAGGGTGCTCTAATTGGTTGCTATGGGCACAAAAGTGAGTTTTAGACTTAGACAGTTTTCATAAATGTGGTCCTGTTGGCACTATGAAAGAAACAGAAAATTAAATAAATGCTGTAGTGAAATATTTTACATGGATCTAATTAGTTACCGGTACCTAATTATAGCAGTACCAAAGAAGAAGAAGCAATTATTACAGTATAAGGCTATGTCTACATGGCAGTGGAAAAAAAAATGACCTGAAAACCAAATCCTAAAAACGTTCATAAAACTGAGTTTTGTGTTCACTGCCTGTCAAAACCTGCTGAAGAAACATCTGTTTTCTGGCGCAATTTGCATTTTTTGGCTCGATTTTGGCACAATTTCAGATTACATCATGTATTTTCTCGTCACAGCTTCCATGCTCATTGTGTAGGTGTATTCACAACCAAACACACACAGACATAAGGGCTGGTAGTAACACAATAGGTATACATGCATAATCTGATAATGTCACTTTACCAATACTAAAAGCAATTGTGCTGTTATCTAGATCATATGTCATCTTGTGCACTGCAGACATATAAATAACATAGATAATACATGCCTTGCACACATTCTTACAAATGGTATCTTATCACAATTACATTTAGCAGGAAACCTGTTATTATCTGCGCTTTCAATACTGGACGATGAAAATCTGATCTGTCCATCTGCATTATTCATGTATAGGTCTTGGTTAAATGATATACTGGATTCATATAATCATTCCTTATACCGTAAAACTTATTACTATAACTGCAGTATTGAAATATGTGCAGATTAACATGAATGTGATGTTAAACATATAGATTTATCATATTTTAATGTGATTTTTAGTGTTGAATTGAGGTAATTTAGGCACATCAGGGGAAATGACCAAATTACAGCTATTCAGATCTAATGTATGTGTAAAGAGCATGTGTGTATAAGAAAAACATTTTTTTGTTTTGGTTGGGTCTTATTACTTTGCCACAGTGCAGGCCCAATAGAGAATCCTATTAGACCATTTTGACCCTGCAAATCTTAACTGTGAAAATATTAAGCCACAACTTAAAATCCTATGTGTGTTAAGACTGTCCTTATACTATTACAATGTGCTCTTTTCTCCTTCTAAGGAGCCAATTAGTTTGGTCCACAAAGAACCAAAGTTACAGGAGCCATTTATAGCAAATATACGCAATAATTTAGTCAAATTGTCAAAAAAACATAGAGCTATGGATCTCTCCTTTACTTCTCTCTCCTACTGCTTTACATCGTGTAGCCTGGGAAATATAATTTGGACAATGTAGGTAAACTACTACTCTGCTATACAAACACAGGTTTAATAGAATATCTCATTTCCCTATGAAGTTGTATGATAACGAATGGAGGTTCACAATACCTGTGAAGAGGATATCAATGTACAAGTTTCCAAAATAAATTACAGTCTGGTCTGGGTTTTCGCCTCTCCAAGCGTCCCATTATGGGCACATCGATCCATCTCCCATTTGATATAAGTGTTGGACTGAATTTAATTGAGCCCACCATAGGAAATGATTCTGAGGGCCCACCCTCCATGTTTACAAGAAATGTGCATGGCCACTTTTAAGTCGTCTTTGCATCTGCAGAGTTTAGTAAGATATTTTATGCTAGACCTTTGAAGCCCTGAAATAAAAGCTGTACATTATTGTAAAGCAGAAAGCACATCTAAAATATAGTAAGAAATACAAAATATATCAACTGCTGTAGGGATAAAAAAAGGTAAACACATGTATACATGTATAAAACACATGTTAAGTTCAAATAAATGCATACATAATAAATTATTAATAAAGTGCAGAGATGAGGGGAAATATTGTTGTCAAACATACTTGTAGGTAAATCATTGAAAAACAATAAAACAAAAAGTGGTTAGCACTGCTGCAAATGGCAATGGGGTCTTGGGTACAAATCTAGCCGTGGGCAATAGTACCATATAAATGGATATAACACGTTTCAGAATCATTGCAGCATCCAAGCCATCTTGTTGGTCACCATTGTCTCCCATAAAAAAGGATTGAAAGTCATCAAAAAGTTGCATGTACCTATAAAAATCACAGCTTGCCCTCCAAAATAAAAATAAAAAATCTCACAAAGCCCCAAAGGTGAAAAAATTATTAATTTATTGTTCTCAGATTATGATGATTCAAAGCAAATACATGAAAAAAAGATTTTTGTGTTTTTTGTTTAAGTTGTAAAACTTTATACAATAAATGGTGTTACAATTGTTATCATGTCCTTTACTCCACACAGTAAATTCTCTGATAATGAAACCTAATATAAAATATCACAATTGCATCTTTTTCCCTTTCCACCCCCCAAAATATTTTTCATGCAAAAAATTAAAAGTTATGGATCTTGGAAGGCGGAGATCAACAGACAAAAATGAAAAAAACAATGAATAAAATAGGCTAGTTAGTAAGGAGTTAACCAGAGTTTGATACATCAGGAGCACTTACCAACATATATCCAGATTATATCTATGGAGTATCATTAGACAATGATATGCAAAAAAGAGTAATGTTTTTTTCTCTGTTGGCATGGCCAGTATATGTTTATAAACTTGTGGGATTGACTGTGTTGTACAATACAATGGATTAGGCAAAAGAAATTATAAATTATATTACCATACGTGAAACAATTTACCAGTTGTTGCAGTAGATTCCTTGAAAACCAAGAGACTCAGCATTCATGGTCTGCATGCTTTTGAGTCTGTATTTGAATAATTATTTAAAGAGGGAATTTTGCTGCGTATTTCCATTTCAATATGCCTGAAATGCGCCCAGCAATTACGGTAATTCATAGCTCTCATGGAGAGCTATGCATTATGTCCATCTCCCTCAGTGTACAATGTGCACGTATTGTATGCTGGGAGAGAGAAGTGACATGTCAATTTTTCGCGGCACTTAAGTGCCGGTGATATTGAAGATGGAAGGGGGCCAGCCCCCCATCCTTTAGAAGTACATGCTGGCTAGCGCGTACTTCTAAAACACATGGCGTATTGCGGCGCATACAGTACGTGTGACAACACGCCATGTGAACATACCCTAATAGTAGTGTGAAGTTCAATTAGTGAGGTCAATCATTCTGTGAAGAAACAGGTGTGAATCAGGTGCCCCTTATTTAAGGGTGAAGCTAACAGATGTTGTACATGCATTTCTCCTTTAAAGCCTTAGAAATATGGTTTGTTTGAGACATTGTTCAGAAGCACAGCGTACTTTGATTAAAAAGTTTCTTGGAGAGGGTAAAACTTATAAAGAAGTGCAGACAATGATCGCTGTTCAGCTAAAATGATCTCCAATACTTTAAAATGGAAAGTAAAACTAGAAAGACGTGGAAGAAAATTGAAGACTATCATTCGAATGGATCGAACAATAGCCAGAATGGCAAAGGCTCAGCCAATGATCAGCTCCAGGATGATCAAAGACAGTCTCAAGTTACCCGTGAGTGCTGTGACAGTTACAGGTGCTTCTCAATAAATTAGAATATCAGCCAAAAGGTATTCTTTTTTTAGGTAATTCAGTTCAAAAGGTGAATCTCATATATTATATACAGAGATGAGCGAATTTCTCTTAAATTCGATGTGGCTGATTAGCCGAATTTTTCAGAAAAAAAATTATTTGCACCCGAACTTATTTGTGACAAACCGGTTAAAAAACAGCTATTTCCTGGCTGCAGGGAGCCTGTATGGTGTTGTAGAACATTGTGCCATGCTGAAATGTGCATAGGGAGTGTGGTTTGGTATTGACACAATGCTGTCTTTTAGTATGACATACACATGACAGGCGCCGTTCTTAGAATCGCTTCACACTTCACTTATCTATATAGGCAGCGGCCAACTCACTACATAGGATGTCTCTATAATACTTGAATTGGTCCTCCCTCTCAGCAGGTGAAAAAAAGGCTCCCATTTTGGACTGGTAGCGAGGGTCCAAGAGGGTTGAGAGCCAGAAGTCACCCCTCTGCCGAATGGTGACTATTCAGCTGTCACTACCCAGTCAAATCAGCATGAAGTGGGCTATCTGCACAAGTGATTCTGGGGGACTCCCTGCCTCCATCTCCACTGTATACTGCCACGGTGTGTCTGGTTCATCTGCTTCATCTTCCTCATTTCCCTCTACCTCCTCCGCCTGCTCCTGCTCCTCCTCTCCTGTCACCTAGGTAGAAAAGTCACTCATTTTACCAGAAATTGCTTGTGCACCAATGTCCTCCTCCTCCTCCTCCAGTTCAGCCACCACCGGACTCATGTGGCCATGAGATGTAGTCACTACGTCTCCAGTCCCCTAACCAGACAGATTTTGCATCATCTGTTCCAGCAGTGGAATGATGTTGTTCATCCCGTAGTCCTGGCGACTAACAAATAACGTGGCTTCCTCAAAGGGCCTGAGCAAATGGCAGGTGTCACGCATGCCACTGGCTGACATCCAAATTACAAAGGGAAGTACTCCTGTCTGCTTGGATCATCAAGAAATCATTAATGGCCTTTCTCTGTTCATAGAGTTGGTGCAACATATGGAGGCTGGAATTCCAATGGGTGGAAACGTCGATATCAGCCTATGTTGGGGGGATTCCGTTCTGCCAATGCAGCCCAAGGAGGGTGTGCTTGGCAGTTTTGGAGTGGCTGAAGTGCATGCAAAGTTTCCTGCCCATTTTTAGAACGTCTTGCAGATGGGTGGAATACTTGTGGAACCATTTGACAACCAGATTGAACACATGCGCCATGCAGGGCACATGGCTCAGCCCTCTTCGGTGCATTACAGACACCATGTTCTTTCCATTCTTTGTCACCATGGTTCCAATTTTCATTTGTCGCGGAGAAAGCCACAAATCAATTTTGCCTTTCATGAAACAGAGCAGTTCCTCCCCTGTGTGACTTCTTTCGCCCAGGCAAAGCAGGTGTACCACAGGTGTAGCACATGTGGTATGCTGGAGGAGCACTAAGACTTGTGGAGGCTGAGGTGTAGGAGGGAAAGGCGGACATTGGAGCAGAATCAGTAGTTTGACAACATAGAGGAGAAAGCGGCATCTCCTGTCCAAGTTGCTGGTGTGGCTGGGCAGGAATCACATTCACCCAGTGGGCCATAACAGACATGTACTGTCCCTGACTGTAGTTAAAGCTCCACACATTCGTGCTGCCGTGCACTTTGGAACACATCAACAGGCTCAAGGACTGGCCGACCTTCTCTTCTACATATTTGTGCAGGGCTGGTACTGCCTTTTCCGAAAAGAAATAATGGCTTGGGACTCTCCACCTCAGCTCAACAAAAGCCATCAGTTCTCTGAATGGTGCAGAGTCCACCACTTTAAAAGGGAGGGACTGCAGTACCACCAACTTGGACAGGAGCATGGTCAGCTTCAGCACCTTAGGATATCTGGATGCATACTACTGTCTCTTGGCAATCACCTCGGCTAACAACTGCTGGCATCCTGAGTGGCAAGGAACAGGAGCATCTGGACCGGTAGATGATGGGAAAGACAGACAGCTCCCTTCAGCAGAGGTGGTAGAGCCTTGACTGCCTGATATGGGATGCATGGCACTAGGTGCTGCTACTGTTGCTGCAGCAGGATGGACCACCACATCTGAGACATGTTTCTCCCAGGCCACTGGCTGGTGATGCTGCATATGTTGCATATAGCCATGTTCGCCTCCTCCGGTGTTTTGGCAAAGAACTTCCACACCGCCGAGAAGTTGATTTTACCACCATTGCACTGACTGACTGCTACCGCCGCTGCCTCGGTGAGGCCTTGCACCACTACTTTCTGGGACCTGCAAAGCGGGTGGTCTACCCCATGGCCTCAGACTGCTGCCACCCTGCTGACTCCTGGCCACACTACTGACTTGCTGGCTGCACCACTGTCTGACGCGCCCTCTTCTCCCAATGACGATGATGAAGCCCTTCCCAAGTGCGATCGGCTACATCGTCATCGATTAGTGTTTGCCTGTCACTGCTGTCCTCCTCAACAGTCTCAGTGTACAGAGCCTGACTGCTCACAACATAACCTTCCATGCCACTCTCCACATCACTACTTGCCCGCCTACTGCAAGAAGCAGCGGATGTCTGCCCCACCTCTTTACTGCCAAGTAGCTGCTCACTGTCCTCAAATAGTTCGTGCTCACTGTATAGTGGCGATGATAGGAGTTCTCTGGCTGTGGGAACCAAACGGACAGAGGTGGGTTGAGGACCGGTGAGGGCCCCTGACCTGCTTCTGGGCCATGCCAACTAAGGGTTGAGTCTGATAAACCCACCGACTCTTGGCTGGAGTGGTCAGATGTAATCTGGGAGACAGTGGATGACCTAGTCAACCATTCAAAAACCATTGGATTGGTGGTCAACACACGGCCGCTAGATGACACCCGTAGCTCTGGCCTCGAGTCACCCCTGCTACGACGTCCCCTTACTGTGCTGTGACCTGTAACTGCCCCAGGAACATTTGTGCCACTGCCACTCCCATGTGAAGAGCCTGCTACCTCTCTGTCTGACATATTGCTTGATCAAAAATTTACAATAAAACAAACTCTGTTTAATGTAGATGTCTGTATATGACAAATACACACACTGAATTTCACACAGAGTTTACCAGAAAAAGTGAAAAAATTAACTCTTGGCCACAGTTTGCAATATCCCAAAATATAAAACGCTGGTTCTGGAACAGGTGTATATATATGACAAACACTTGTGAAGGTCTTTCACCCCAGTAGCTTGAAAATCGGAAGTATATTGCACAATCTAGTACTGCTACACTGATGCTTCTGCATATGAGACACAGTGACAAGTGGCAGAATTTAACATGGCTGCCCTATTTATAGGGATTGACATCACAGAAGCTGGCTGGCTTCTGATTGGCTGCCTGTCTGCACATGTCATTGAGGGTGTTCCTTTCTTCCTCCCATAGTTCTTTGCCCCATGTCACACCATGTGCTTGCGGCCATTTTAGATTCATTACTACGAATCCACCATGAACTTCAGCTTTGTTCAGAATCAATTTTTTTCCTAAACAAATTCGCTCATTTTTAATTATATAGAGTCATTGCAGAGTGAACTTTTTCAAGTGTTTATTTATGTTAATTTTGATGATTATGTCTTAAAGCCAAGAAAAACCCAAAAGTGTTTCAACAAGACAACAACACACCAGTAAACAAACAAAATCTTGGTTCCAGTCAACAAAATTGATGTTATGGAATGGCCAGCCCAATCCCAAAGTGCATCATTGGTTATTCAAATATCCAACTTATAATCAATCTTATAATATTGGATATTTGTATAACCACTGATACACTTTAGATGGTAAAAACTGGGCATGTAAGCCCAGATTTAATAGGGATGTAATTATTATTTTTGATATTATTATCTTTTTTAGAAAGTCAATTTGTATTGCATCCCTGAGGAAGTGCGTCAAGAGGGCGCAGGATCATATAAAATTTTATATGCTTTTTATTTTTAGCCAATAAAATTATACATTCAAAATTGAATAGAGCAATTTAAGTAAGCACCCCAGCGCTGGATCTCTTCCATATATATATTTTTGGGGTTATTTAAACACCATCAGTTTGAAAATATCACTCCATGGAGAGTCGAGTGTGCCAATGCTCCTGAGAGACGGAAGGTGGCGGCTTGGATGCGTTTTCTTCAACTTAGAGATTTTTAAATGAGTTGTTAGATTATAGTGCTTATAAACTAGGTGAGCAGCAGCTTTTGAATTTTTGTTAATTTTTAATATTATAAGTTTTAATTCACTATGCACTCTTGTTTCTCCTTTTCATCAGATCGCACAAGTGGGTAGTTATAAACTGTAAGCTACATAAGTGCATTGATAATATAACCCTATATATTATAGAGATCAACTTATTTCCCTCTATCATACAACCCTATGCATCACAGAGCTCAGCTCCTCTCCCTCTATCAAATAACCGTGTATATATATCACATATATATATATCTCCTATATAATTTATCTCTATATATCACAGAGCTCAGCTTCTCTCTTCTATCATATAACCAATATATCACAGAGTACATCTTCGCTCCATCTATCATATAGCCCTATACATATCACAGAGCTCAGCTTCTCTCCTCTATCATAAAACCCTATATATCACAGAGCTCAGCTTCTCTTTTCTATCATATAACCCTATATATCACAGACATCAGCTTCTCTCCTCTATCATATAACCCTATTATATCACGAGCTCAGTTTCTCTCTTATCATATAACCAATATATCACAGGTACATCACTTCGCTCCTCTAACATATACCCTATATATATCACAGAGCTCAGCTTCTCCCTTCTATCATAAACCATATTATCACAGAGTCACTTGTCTCCCCATCATATAACCCTATATATCACGGAGCTCAGCTTCTCTACTCTGTCATATAAACCTATATATCACAGAGCTCAGCTTCTCTCCCTCTATCATAAAACCCTATATATCACAGAGCTCAGCTTCTCTCCTCTATCATATGACCTTATATATCACCGAGCTCAGCTTATCTCCTCTATCATATAACCCTATATATCACAGACATCAGCTTTTCTCCTCTATCATATAACCCTATATATCACAGACCTCAGCTCCTCTCCCTCTATCATTTAACCCTATATATCACGGAGCTCAGTTTCTCTCCTCTATCATATAACCCTATATATCACAGAGCTCAGCGTCTCTTTTCTATCATATAACCTATATATCACAGAGTTAATCTTCTCTCCCTCTATCATATAAGACTATGGGCGACATGTATGAAGCTCGCTACTTCGGAGCGCACTTTTTCGCCAGTTTTCCGGCGAAATTTGCGCCTCATGTATGTCGGCGCCGAGGTGCTTCTCATACATGCCATGTAAAGTCCGCCACGCCTCGCCAGTGTGTGAGGTGCAGTGCGGGACTAAGGCGCAGTGCAGGACTGCGCCTAAGATTCGCCGCCCGAGGTAGTGCGATCATACATGCCGTGTAAAGTCCACCGCGCCTCGCCAGTATGTGGGGCGCAGTGCGGGACTGCGCCTAATATTCGCCGTCCTAAGAGGTGCTCTCATACATGTGGTGAAAAGTCCACCGCGCCTCGCCAGTGTGTGGGGCGCAGTGCGGGACTTAGACGCAGTGCGGGACTGCGCCGAACATGTATTCCGATTTGAGACAAGCTGGAAAACAGCGAAAAATCATTAAAGATGTCCGTGCGGCATGGAGTATGAATCAAAAAATCGCCTTTATTAGGTGCAAAACATTCTCTGAAAATGTTTTACACCTACTAAAAAAATACATTAAAAAAATCACTTTCCAAAGATCAAGAACGGCGCTACATCGGGAATTTGGATATTGGAATGTGCCGGGAAATACAGTAATTCAAATTCTGTAAGCTATTCTCATTGGTCGGCAGAAACCAGCCAATCAGAATAGGAGCGACAGTGAACCATTATAACCTATGGAGAAGTATTAACCAATCAAATTCAAAGGCGGGACAGTTCAATATACAGTAAAAATGCAGAAAAGAGCTGATTGGTTGAGCTAGCGGGGGCTTGGCAATCCTGGCCAATCAGAATAGGAGCGACAGGGACCCATTATAACCTATGGAGAAGTATTGACCAATCAAATTCAAAGGTGGGACAGTTCAAAATACAGTAAAAAGGCAGAAAAGAGCTGATTGGCTGAACTAGCGGGGGCTTGGCTATCCCGGCCAATCAGAGCGCGAGCTACTTCCTCCTATTGTAGTCTAGGGAGAGATGGGGGCACTGAAATCTCAGCGCCATGAGGCATGGAGTATTAGTAAATAAATAGTTTTTATTAAGTGTAAAACATTCTCTGTAAAAGGGCTGAAACCTTCTATAAACATACATAAATAAAATCCCTAACAACGCGTTTGTTGCCGAGACCAGCGCTACATCAGGAATTGGGATATTAGAAATTTCCGGGAAATACAGTAATTCAAACTCTTTAAGTTCTTCTCATTGGTCGGCAGAAACCAAACAATCAGAATAGGAGCGACAGGGACCCATTATAACCTATGGAGAAGTATTGACCAATCAAATTCAAAGGCGGGACAGTTCAAAATACAGTAAAAAGGCAGAAAAGAGCTGATTGGTTGAGCTAGCGGGGGCTTGGCTATCCTGGCCAATCAGAGCGCGAGCTATTTGTCCCATTGTAGTCTATGGCCAGATCGGGGCAATGAAATCTCGGCTCTCAGCGCCGTGCGGCATGGAGTATAATTTAGACCAGAATCAACCAGGTCTGCCTGTCGGAGCTGGCGAGCGCTGCAATGCGCCGCACTTTGCCGACCCGCGATCATACATGCTGCGGAGTATTCGAACGCGCTGCGTCCCACCCCAGAATGCCCACGCCGCGCCCATTACACGCCCCTTCATGTTAGGCGCAGCCGAAAGTGGCGGAGGCTGTGCCTAACATCGCATCCCTGCGTCCGACAGGGGATTCGAGTCGGTGATGCGCAGAAAACACCAGAAATTGGGCGCAAATCCCGATCATACATGTCGCCCTATATATCACAGAGCTCAGCTTCTCTCCTCTATCATATAACCCTATATATCACAGAGATCAGTTTGTCTCCCCATCATATAACCTTCTATATTATTAAGGAGAGGCACCTTGTCAGTGTTTGATGCCTTGAATGCTCCACTGAAATTCAAATATTTTAAAAGGCTTCTAGGAAAAGAGCTGGGACTGTATTGAATGTAGTATTCCTCAAGTCACATCCAACTGAAAAATCCTTACAATGTGAAACGGATTAATATTGCCATGTCAGATGTTCATCTTAAGACAGCTTTTTCAGGGTATTGCCCCTCATCAGTTAAAAGTAGAATGCTGGCTAAGAGAGAGGCAATGACTGTGGTTCAAAAAGGGTAAGGTCTCTCATTAGGGAAAGGCAGCATGTCGGGGACTTATTGTCTTGAACGCTCCACTGAAATTTAAATATTCTAAAATGATCACAGGAAAACAGCTGGGCCAGTGTTCTATTCTGCGCTGATGAGGGGCAATACTTTGAAACAGCTATCTGCAGATGAACCCATTGGCATGGCTTTATTAACCCCTTTCACATTGCAAGGCTCAATGAGTTAGATGGGACTTGAGGACTACTACTTCCAATAGATGGCACTGCAGAGTCCTAGCTCTTTTTCCATGAGCCTTTCAGAATATTTGAATTTCAGTGGAGTGTTCAAGGCAATAAGTCTTCACACACCGACAAGGTTCCTCTCCCTAATGAGAAACATTACCCCTTTTTTTAGCCACACTCATTACCTCTCTCCTAGCCAGCCAGTGCTCTGCTCTACTATCCACCAATGAGGAGCAATACCTGAAACTGCTATCTGTAGAAGAACAAATTGGCACGGCTTTCACATTGCAAGTCTCAGTGAATTGGATGTGACCTGAGGAATACTACAGTCAATATATGGGAAATATATTAGTGCTAAAAAGCAGCTATAACATGAGGTATAAAAGGCGCTAAGACTACTTATTAAAACAAACAAAAGTTTAATTAGGACATAACATGAGATAAAAATAATATGGACTACGCATTTCTCTCTAAGCAGAGTTTCCTCCGGTCCTGTAGAGCAGTGGAACATAACAGTTTAAATAAAGTGAAGTTAGGAAAAAAAATCAGTTTAAAGCAGAGTCATAGAAGCAACGTTCTGCAGCTTTTGGGAGCAGATGGTGCACAGAAATGTTTTACAGACAAGACACCAGTTAGCATCAGCAGGAAAGTGTTAATTAGATTGTCTGATAAGGAAGGAAGGAACTAGTGAAGGGATACAATTATTGGAAACAGTAACATTGGTAAAAGCAGTAAACTCTCCAACTATACACAGTGGCCAAATACAGGAAAGCTGAACTAACCCCCAGCAATCAGATAAAGGTAGGAGAAGATTCTCCTAATATAAAATTGTATCTCTTCACTGTGTGCAGAGACCTGTGGTCCACGAAGCAAGATCAGTACCTTAGTTTCTATTCACTGACATGCTGTTCTAATGACTTTTCTTTTATTTCCAGCCTATCTATAGCCTTTATACATGTTTGGAGCATTACTAATGCGCCTACGTTTCATAATGCGCTAACACACTGGTGAGGCACGATGAACTTTAGACACCATTTATGAACACACAAAAACCACTTTCATACATTCAGTGAAAGACAGATGAGAAAATGAACTTCGATGCACCTAGTTCCATACATGTTTCCCTAAGTCTCTACATGCTGACACAGTGGCTCTCCCTAATTGGAAACCTTACCTCTTTTGAGCCACTATGCTACTGTATGTGTAAGGATTTGTTCTGAATAGCATCTGCATTTTCCTGCTATGTGTTTCTTTGCCAAGCCTTTAATATCAGTAAAATAAAAAAAAAAACAGGAATAAGAATGGTGTATTCAGCTCACCTGTTGAACGCAACAGCAGGCCGCCCGGACCAGCAAGAGCAAATTGCTTAGGAGAGATCCACCAGGAGGAAGGAGAAAAATGTCCAGCGTGCCCGTATATACTTTCGTAAAAAGTGGTTCTAACTTTATAGAATAAAGTTGGAACCACTTTCTACGAAAGCATATGTGTGCACGCTGGACATTTTTCTCCTTCCTCCTGGTGAATCTCTCCTAAAAAAAAAAACAGGTTTTAATTTTTTACATATTTTGGAGTGGGTAATGGAATATTTCTTCTCTAGTTACTATTTGGTTTAATATTTGCTTTTCTTTGTCCTCTAGGAATCTGCTGGTATTGTAGTAATTTGAGCATAAAATGCTTGATTTTTCTTCTTTTTCCCAAAGACATACAGGAACGGAAATGCCTTTAGCAGATTGTTCAGCTACCCACATAAGTGTCAGATCATTTACCAATACTGATGAAAACGAGGCTCACCCAACTACCAGCTAAAGCAGTGCTTGTTTAACTGTGCAGTGGGCCTCACTGTCAAAGCTCCCCCCCGTTGTGGGTGACCATCAGTTGGGGAGGCAGATATGACATAAGTGATTATATTAAAGCCATTCTAAGGCGGCTCTTGTTTATGCAACATGTTTTCTTTTTGTGCTTATTTTAACCCCTTAAGGATCCTGGACATATGAGTAAGTCCCAGGGTCCCTAAAGGGCTTTTCAGGGGGATCGCAGCTAACACCCGGCCATTACAGCACGAGCAGACAGCGTTTAACCCCTTAGGCTCCGCAGCAAAGATGGCCATGGCGTCTAAATGAATGAAGAGCGGTGACGCGCATTGTTCTTCCCGGCGATCGGCATCCCGCAGCATAGCTGCGGTGATCCGATGCCTGGACATGGCAGCGGGGAGCCGTGTGTAGGCTTCCACCGCTGCCATGTCCTCGATTGCCCCACTTCCGGCTGCAGACAGGAAGTGGGGAAACCGCCATCTTTGTACAGTCTAATGCATTGAAGTAAAAAAAAAAGAAATAAAGTTTTAAAGTACAAAAAAAAGTATTAAAAGTTCAAATCACCCCCCTTTCCTCATTTTACAAATAAAAGCAATAAAATAATAAAAAAGTTACACATATTTGGTATCATTGCGTCCGAAAAAGTCCGATATATAAAAATATAACATCATTTATCCCGTATGCTGAACACCGTAGAAGAAAAAAATACCAAACGGCAAAATTGCATTTTTTGGTCATTTTACGTCACTTAAAAATTGGAATAAAAGTGATCAAAAAAGTTGCATGCATTCCAAACTGCTAGCAATAAAAATTATGCTTCAGCCCACAAAAAATGCACCCTCAGGGACAGCCGTAGGTGTTAGTACAAAAAAGTTATTGGTCACACAAAATGGCGCCGCAGCGCAAATTTCAAAAATAGAAAATGTTTAGAATTTTTTCACGGTATCAAAACATAATGGAAACCCTACAACTTTGGTATTGCCAGATGGGTATCAACCTGTAGAATACAGATAACACATTATATTTACTTAAAATTGAACGCCATAAAAGCAAAACACCCGCAAACATTGCGAAAATATGTTTTTTTTTACAATTTGTCCCACTTGGAATTTTTTTGCGGTTTCCCAGTATATTCTATAGTACACTGAATAACACCACTAGAAAGTACATCTTGTCCTGCAAAATAAAAGCCCTCCTAGGTCTATACAGGTGAAAAAATCAAAAAGTTATGGCTCTGGGAAAGCGAGGAGGGAAAAACGAATGTGTCAACAACAAAAAAGAGGCCGGGTTCTTAAGGGGTTAATATTCTTCTGGATTCAGGAGGCAAATTGAGGCCTTGAATCTGGGATTAATTTGTTAAGACAATGCTGCATTCCCTCATTTCCTCCATATGGCTACCCAATATATTAAAGTGTTTAAGTAAATCAACTGAATAGAATCTTGTTTACCATGACCACCTCTAATTATAGTACATGGTATTTGATGCTGCTGGATGGCTATACAATATATCTCTTTAGCACTGATGGGGAGGTATTTTGTGCTGCACTGTGGCATTTGATTTTATTAAAGGGTATTATATCAGCTGCATAGTGGTATTTGGTTGGTCCTTCATAGGGTTATATGCTTATCAGTGGTATTTCATTGGCAATGCTTCAAAGGTGATTTTATTAAGGGGTTGACTTACTGTTGATTGGTTGTTAAAGGAAAGGTGGGAAAAATTTTAAAAAGGGCCCCTGTACAAAATTGGCAGTGCATAATTTAACGGGTTCCCAAAAAGATCAAAAAAAACAATCAAACGATTGTAGCGTCATGTCCTGTAATGGGACCGAAAAAAACAAAAAAAATTTAAAAAAACAAAAACCCAAACCAAAAAAAAAAATTTAAAATTTCAAACCTTTTTTACTTTAAAAAATTTAAATGTATTTAAATTTTTTTTTAAAAATAAGCTATAAAAAATGGCTTCACAGCAATTGAAATTAAGGGCCTAGGAAAAAGAAAAAATATACTTACACCAAAGGGTTCAGCATTTAAAAAAAATGTGGATTTTTTCCCACTCCCCAAAAAAGAATATGTAATGAAAGCCAATTAATAAATTATATTCTCACGAAAAACTGATCTACGTTTAGCTAACTTGACTAAAAAACAAAACAAAAAAAACCTGGCTGTTGGAATGAGGCAACGTAGAGATGAAAAAAAACAAACTATTAAAAATAATCTGTAAATAAACCCTTTAATAGTATTTAAAACAGCAAAATTAAAAGGCATAAAAAAAGGGAAAAAGATAAAACAAAGGTATATTTATGTCTAGCTTTTTTCTTGCAAAAATAAAAGAATCCCTTATTGACCTTTGTGAACAAGAAAGGAAGGATTAATAACTTTCAGAGATCATTCTTCAATTAATAGGTGACAAAGGTATCCTACTTGCCATAAAAACATACCCTGACAAGTTAAATATGGTTTCTATTGATTTCTATGTGTGAGAATTCTGCTAGAGAAGGATTTAGCTGGAGGCAAAGTTCTACTGATCAAGTTGCACGTAAACACCTCTATTAGTTGAAAGGAAGGAGTGGCAGGTGAAATAATACCGCACTAAAGTGAGAGGGAGATATTTATTTCAATGAATCAAAGTTTCAAACCCGAAGCAGATGAAACCTTTCAAGGTTTTTGTGCAAATTTTTAGCCATATTAATTTCAAAAAAGATCAAAAAAATTCCCAAAATTACTTCAAAATAGAATGCTACATAATTGTAATACAAGTGTAGCAGTCATAGCAGATGATTTGGGATCTAGCAGCTAAGGAGTCTCTCCGCTTAGAGGTGGGGTGCATATAGTCATCGCTGTCGTGGGGGAAAATTTTAAAAAAAACTTTTTTAAAATGGTTTTCTGAAATGAAAAAAAATACAGAAAAATAGTTTTTTATTGGGACGGGGCCCCCCTTTACTTAAAGTAAATCCCCCCCCTTCCCCCCACAAAAGAAAAATTTCGTTGGGAGTCCACACAAAGCATATTTTCTTGGTCGGTTTTTTAGACACCCCAGTTATAAATAAAAAATAGGGGTGTTTGAATATGACGAAAAAGTAAGAAAAAGGTTTTGGGGGGCATAAACCTAGAGTTTAATGCTCCAAGCTTTGTATTGTGCACAGCGTGTTTAAAGTGGGGGAAATTTGATGGCATTTTTTTGCCTTTTTTAAAATTTGGCCCCTTTTTAAAAATTTTCGTTTTGGGTTTTTTTTCGAATAAACCCCCTTTTAAAAACCGGAATTATTTGGCTTTTAAAAAAGGATATGGGCCCAATTCAACCTTTTCACCCCTTAGAACCCCTTTTTCATTCTTCTGTCGTATCCCACGTGCAGATCCAAATCCAAAATGACATATAAATGTTTGGGAAAGAACCAAAAACCCCCATAAAACATGAATTTTAGAATAATTTTTTTTGACTGTAAATCTGCAAGAATCCGGTGAAAAAAAAAAAACTTTACTACCCAAAGAAAGGGGGCTCATTGAAATGCCTGTCATCCCAAAATTTGGTTTTTTTTAAATGGGAGAAACTGATGAGAATCTTATGATTAAAAAATTTCTCATTAATTTCGGGAAAACCCTTAAAAAACTCACCATGTGGGTTTTACCTTAGACCAGATGCCGTTTTTTAAATTTGTGTTTTCTTGCCCAGCTCGTGTTTCAAAAACCCTTTTGGGTTTTACCTAAAAAGACTTTCTGTATGTGGGATTACCATGTAAAGAATGGCAGTTTCCATGATTCCTATACTTTTTCACAAATATTGCTTCTTTTTTAAAAACCCGCCTATATGCAGTTTTTTTCTTAAAATTTTAACATTTTCTCGACCCCATACAGGCTCAAATTTCCCACTAACCCTTTTACAAAACTGCTACCTAGAAAAAAAAGTGGGGAAGTAAGCAAGCAAGGGGGGTTTTGAGGCAAGAGACGGTTTGGAAAAAGGGACTTCAGGGAGGGGAAGAGGGGGGATACCCCGAAAAGAAGCTTTGGGTTTTGGGCTATGGGAGAAAATTTTTGAAAGGGAAAAGGGGCTCGAAGTGAACTGTCGTTTTTCATTTTTGTGTTTTAAATTTCGTCTGAAAAGGGATGAAAGTGTTTTTTTTTTGCGTTATAAAAAAGGTTTTCTAAATTCATTGCATCTTTTCCTGTGTGTTTTTGGGATTATTTGGGAAATTTGGGGGCATTAGTAATGCGCCTTAAAAATGTATAAAAAGGGGCCCCATAGTAAATTTAAAAAAAGTCATTAAAAAAACATGGCAGTGAATAGAAACTTTGGTACTGATCTTGTTTTGGTGGCCCACGGGGAAAAACCTGTGCGTGCTGGCTCTTGCTGTATGTAGAAAAAAAGGGTGAAGCAGCAAAAAAAAAATTTCAAATTTAGTAGTAAAATTTAAATTATAAAATCTGAAAAACAATTCGTGGGTTATTAATGTAAAAAAGTTTTCGATTCATTAAGTTTAAAATGCATTTTTAGGAATATTTTTAATTTTTTTGGGAGTTATATATTTTTTTTTATGATAAGTTTTTTATTAAATTTAAAAATTTTATTTTTTAAAAAGTTTGAAATTATCAAAATTATTTTATTATTGCACTTTTATAGTTAATTTTATAAAGTTTGATAATTATCAGAAATTTCATTTTATAATTGCACTACCTCAAAGCAACGGAAACAAACTGGTACCTAAAAATTAATGTTGCAAATTTTCTTGAAAAAAGTAAACATTTCTAAAAAATTTTTTAAGCCTTTAATGTATAAAAAAAAAAAGACATTAAAAAAATTTCGCCCAACCCACAATGATATATGAAGATGTAATTTTGAAACTATTTCTGTATCATAATATCTTTTTAGTCACAGAAAATTTTTGTACTTTGAAAAAAAGCTATTTTTTTTAAAAGTAACAAAATTTTGATAATTTCATAAAAAAAACAAGGATTGTATTGACCAAAATTTTTGCATCTTAAAGCCAATGTGTCTGAAAACAGTTTCAGTCCATGTGTAGACTAAAGTATAAAAAAGTTATTCTCACAAAAAGTACCATGTCAATTTAAAAAATGGCTCGTCGGGAAGGGAAAAAACTGCTGCAGGGGTTAAGGAGTTAATGGTACCATACTTAATTTATGTAGTTTTTGTAATATTTTACTACATGTTTATTTTTTTAATTTGCTCTGCATTGACATATTCTGAGGCCAATAACTATTTTTTTTTTTCTTATTACTACAGGGATTGCTGCACTTGGTTCATACCGTTTCCCAAATTATTTGATAAAAAGTTATCAAAGTGTCATATGAACCCCAAAATGGAACCAAAGAAGACATCAATAGCAGTAGAAAATCCAAAATGTTCAGCACCATCCAATTAAAACTTCATAATTTTATTTGAAAAAAATATTAAAAAAAGGAAATAGAAAAATGCAGGTAAAAAATACTGTAATAAATACGCTTACACATATACATTAATATTTGTTTTCTATGCTAAAAAAAAAAAAACGTGAAACACCTGTGGGCCCAAAATACACAATACACTCATAGATGAATTTCTTGATTCTAAAATGGGGGGACTTATGGTAGGTTTCACCTATTCTTTTTACTCCCGGACTTTTTAAAAAAACATGGCAACCCCCCAAAAACTGTTTCTAAAAGCCCAAAAGTGCTCCCCATTTTACACCCTACCCGTTCCCAAAAGCAGGGGTTTAAAGGGAATTGGAAGAAATTGTGTAATAAATATGGGGTGCTTTTTCCAGGATTCTTTGAGAGAATGAAACATTTTCAGCTTAAACAGCATATTATTGGCAAACATTTTATTTTTCAGTTTTGCAGCCTAGTGCTAGAAAAATTTGTGAAACACATTTGGGGTCAATATACTCACTACACCTCTGAATATATTCCTTAAGGGATACAGTTTCCAAAATGAGGTCCTGTTAGGGGTGCTTGTTGAATTTTAGCACCTTAGGGAGAACGGAGACATTACTGGGTTTAAAAACAGAGGGGGAATTAATTTAAAAGGGTTGTGTTTGTTTTGAAAGATTTAAAAAACGAGATTTAGGGGATGTCCTTTGTAAAAAATTCTGTCTAAAGCCAAAATTACAGGGAAATATAATCCAGGAAATAAAGTGTGGAAACATATGGGAGTATCATGGGGGGAATAATAAAATTTAAAATTTGGATCTGCCATAGGCCTCTAAAAAAACAAAAATCAGAAGATGTACTCCCAGTGTACTCCCTCAAAGATCACAATATAATGAGGTTTTTATAGGGCAACTTTAACTACCCAAAAAAAAATTTTAAACTGAAACCTTGGCTCTCAAAAAAAGGAAATAAGCTTTTTAATAAATTTAAAAAAATTTTTTCCTGAATGGTGAGCAGCCCCACTAGAAAAGGCCCTTTGGCTTAATATTGACAACACCCCTGACAATAACAGGGGTTTAGGGGTTTGGGGGTCACCTGGGAAACAAATGTCCTTTTTCCTTCAATAGAATATTTGTAAAAAAAGTAACAAAAACATTGAAAACAGGAAGGCAAATTTTTGATCTGTTTTAAGAGGGCCCTAAAAAAACATTGACGGGATTTCAAAAAGAAAGCAAGAAAAAAAATGGGAGTTTTTTAAAGACACCATAACACCAACCGGAGGGGGGAACCAAACCTTATAGAAAAAAAAAGTTTAAAAAAAGGGGGAAAAAAAAAAATGGGGATAAAAAAAACAAAAAGGGGCAGTAAAAAAAAAAAAAAAAGCTTTTTTAAACCCCAAACAAATTGGGGGAAAAAAAAAAGTAAAAAAAAGAAAATTTGGGGGAAAACGGGGCCCAAAAAAAGCCCATGTTGCCAAAAAAAGTATAAATAGAAAAAAGTTTTAAAACCTTTTAAAATTTTGGTCCTTTTGGGGAAAAGGGCTGTTTAATTTTAAAGAGACAAAAAAAAAATAAAAAACTTAAAAAAAAAAAAAATTTTCAACAAAAAGTAACATATAGTAAAATGTAAATTTTATCAACAACTTTGCGGGGTTTTTAAAAAAACACAGAAATTTTTTGAATTTTGGGAAAATTTGGCTTTTTTTAAACAAAATTTTCACAACCTTTTTGATTTTTTTCACAAAAAAAAAGGTTTTAAAATTTTGGACCAAAATGTATTACTAATGTTTGAACAATGTTCATGAAAAAAACAAAAAGGATAGGAAAAATTATCAAAAGGGTTTTTTTCCTCCTTTAAATAAACTAGGATGAGCGATTTTTTTTGGGGGTTCAACTATCGTTATCGAGTCCAAATTTTGATTTTGGGCAAATTATAAATGCCGATGGGGCCCAAATAACAAAATTATAAACCGTTTGCCCAAATTAAAGTCTATGGGAGAGGAAAAAATTTACTTCATTTTTTAAAACCATACAGGGGTGGAGAAGCTAAAATTTTAACTTTCCCAAAAACAGGAAACTGGATACGTGTTTTACATAGTTTTTGGAGCGTTTTTTTATTGACAAATTTTGAAAGGGGCAAGGTTTTTAGGGTGATGGAAATTTTTTCAGATCAGCGATAATTAATTTTTAAAATCGTGCTTAAACTATTAAGATCGGGCCATTTTGGGCGTTTCCTTGTCTTTTTGGGCGGCCAAAAAATCAGAAAAACAGAATAGAGCAGGGTTAAAATTTGTGCCGACGTCATGCCCGGGGAGTTTTTTGGGTTTCCCGTTTGGCGGAAAAATCACAGGGAACCTCGTTTTAACTAAAAATCCCTTCCTGTTCAGCCTTATGCCCTCTCAGCTTTCCATGGGAAATTGGCCCGTCCTCTTCCCTGTGGCCAAACAGTCAGCAAAATTTAGTCTTTTTTCTGCACAGAGAAACCTCTACTATTAGCTGTGACCCCTTCCTTTTTAGTTAGATTGGGAGTTTTGGGAAGTTTTATTATTACTAAAAAATTTTTTAAAGCAAGCATCCCGCTGAAAAAGTAAACGGGAGGAGGGGGGGGGGGCCCGCGGGCAACAAAAGAAAACTCTATCAAATAAAAAAACACTGGAAAATTTCACCAAGACTTAGGGTAGTTTTTGCATGAAAATTATCTTTTATTTTTAACATTTTCTTTTGAAATATTTCCGGGATATTGGGCCCCTGAACTTTAGGGGTTTTCGCATTTTTTTTAAAGTAACTTAAGGTCTCTTTGTAAGGTGCAAAAACCCCCCTTTTATTATCAGTAATTAAAATTTCCAAAATAGGTGTTCATTTTCAATTTTACCCAAATTCCCCCTTGTGTTTTATTTTAACCACCTTGCAGTTAAATTTTCAATCCCGCAACCTTGTAGTCCAAACACAAAGGTTTTTTGTTGCCAAAAATACCCTGTAAACGTAGAAAACATTTAAAAGATTTCGTGTTTTTTGACTTTTGCGCACCCCGCAATTTTTTCAATTTACGCGCAATTTCCCCGTTTAAAACTTTAAAAAGCAAATTCTATAGTCACCACTGGTGAATTGAAAGGTGCAAAAAAACTGTGTATTATACGAAAACATAAAAAGATAAAGTGTTTTTTTGAAATTTTGCGCACCCCCTTGTTCATTGAAAGCAGATCCCCCGTAAATCTTTTTAAAAAACAATTTTATGTCCCCCCAAGGGGGAATTGAAAGGTGCAAAAAATACCCCGGGATTTTACCTAAAAATAACAGATCCCTTTTTTTTTGACTTTTTCGCCCCGCTTTGTTTCATTGAGAAGCTTTCCCCGGAAAAAAATTTAAAAAAAGCAATTCCCATTGTCAACCCCAGGGGAAAAAAAAGGTGCAAAAAAAAAACCGGTTTTTATTAAACGGGAAAAAATAAAAAGATAAACCCGGGTTTTTTTTTTTTTGACTTTTTCCCCCACCCCGGGTTTGTTCCTTGAAAGCAGCATTTAAAGTAAATCTTTAAAAAAAGCAATTCAAAAGTCCCCAAAGGGGAATTTTTAAAGGGGGGGCAAAAAATAACCCTGATTATACGGGAAAAATCCGATAAGTTTTTTTTTGGGGCTTTATGCGCACCCCGCTTTTTTTTCAATTTCGCCCGCCTTCCCGAAATTCTTAAAAAAGGGAATTTAAAAGTCACCCAACGGGGAATTGAAAGGGTGCAAAAAAATAAACCCTTTTATTAAAACGGAAAAAATAAAAAAGATAAAGTGTTTTTTTTACTTTTTGCGCCCCCCAAACTTTGGTTTATTGACCGCATCCACTTAAAACTTAAAACCGCAATTTTATAGTCAAAACCCCCGGGTGAAATTTAAAGGTTTCAAAAAAAAAACCGGGGTATTTTACGAAAACATAACAGTTTGTGTTTTTTGACTTTTTTCGCACCCAGATTTGTTCATTGACCCCAGCATCCAATAAATTTTTAAAACGCAATTCTATAGTCAAAAACAGGTTTAAATGAAAGGTGCAAAAATTTTCAGTGTAAATTTTAACCCAAAACATAAAAAGATACGTGTTTTTTGGGCTTTTGCGCACCCAGCTTTTTTTCATTGACGGCCCGCATTTCCCCATAAAAACTTAAAACAGCAATTCTATATTTCCCCCCCCGGTTTTAAATTTAAAAGGGGCCAAAAAAACCATGTATTTTTAAAAGAAAACATAACATTTTCGTGTTTTTTTAAATTTTGGCACCCGGGGGTTTGTTTTTTGACGCAGCAACCACCGGGAAAAATTCCTTAAAACCCAAACAAAAGTCACCACAGGTGTTTTTAAAAGTGCAAAAAAACCCTTTAATTTTTCGGGAAAACATAAAAAAGATAACCGGGGGTTTTTTTTACCCTTTTGCGCCTCCCGCTTTTTCATTGACGCAGCATCCACGGGAAAACCCTTAAAAAAAGCAATTTTTATAGTCACCACCGGTGAAAAAAAAAAGGTGAAAAAATACCGGGTATTATACGGAAAAAAAAAACGAAACGTGTTTTTTTTGACTTTTGCGCACCCAGTTTTTCATTGAAACCGCTTTTCCAAAGTAAATCTTTTAAAAAGCAAAATTTTTAGTCACCACAGGGGAATTTTAAAGGGGAAAAAAAATACCGTGTATTATACCAAAACTTTAAAAGATAAAGTGTTTTTTTTCAAATTTTTTCCCCTCCAATTTTTTTATGACACCTTTCAAGATTTTTTGAATCCCCCCCAAATTAAAGTTTGATTAGAGGGATTTGAGAATTTGCTGTTATTTGCCCTCTTTTTAAAAAAGACTTTTCCCAAAACTATTCCATACCCTTCCCCAAATTTTTATATTTTGAACATGGAGCAAATGGGAGGTGGTAAAGGGGCAAAAAGGGGGGGGAAACACATGGAGGTAGAGGTAAAGAGAGAAGGTGTTTCCCTTTCCCGTGCTGGCGCAAAAAAAAAGCAGCCAGCAGATCGTCAGTTCAGGACCGTTAGGTGTCCCTCGTGGGGGGCCCCGGGCCCCCCGTGAATCTAAGTAAACGAACATCGTCCCAAAAACTTCCTTTGTGGGGTTTTTGCAACTGCATTACAAATCTTACCTCCTCGTTTCCCCCTAGTCACGGCCAAAAAAAGTCGTCATCAGCATCATCAGCAAACCGGGCCCAAAATGAAGCAGCCCAAAAGTCAACTCGTGAAACCCCCCACTTGGGGGATAATCCATTGTCCCGAAGAAAATTTTGATGACAAAATTTCGGTTTTGGGGCAGAAGGCCTGTTTAAAAGACAAGAGGAAATTTTTAGGGCTGCTCTGACGCCCGTTACGGTTGCCATCCCGAGGAGGATTTAAGGAAGCGGTCAATCGGCAAAAAACCCGGGCCGGTCGGCAACGGGCCCTTTCAGTGCCCCCCTTTCTTTTTTTGCCCGCAGCTTTTTGGTGCAGGAAAAGGGGCAGGGGCGACCCAAATCACCTGTGTTGATGTTTAAGATGATTTAAGATGACATTGCAGACCAACCTGGATTTTTTTCAGAATTTGCTTGCGAAGGGTTAAACAGTGGGCGAGGAGGGAAAAACGATGGGGTAGTGTCAATAAGGGGGCCCCCCACAAAAAAGGGGGAGGGCCCGGTTGAGAAGTCCGCTTTATATGATTCCGCCCC
>JAODAL010032501.1:0-46846 GCA_025379985.1 Phyllomedusa bahiana | reverse complement strand
AGTGTGTCCTGTGTATAGTGACAGTATAGCACTGTGTATATAGAGTAATGTCCTGTGTATAGTGACAGTATAGCACTGTGTATATAGAGTAATGTCCTGTGTATAGTGACAGTATAGCACTGTGTATATAGAGTAATGTCCTGTGTATAGTGACAGTATAGCACTGTGTATATAGAGTAATGTCCTGTGTATAGTGACAGTATAGCACTGTGTATATGGAGAGTAATGTCCTGTGTATAGTGACAGTATAGCACTGTGTATATAGAGTAATGTCCTGTGTATAGTGACAGTATAGCACTGTGTATATAGAGTGATGTCCTGTGTATAGTGACAGTATAGCACTGTGTATATAGAGTAATGTCCTGTGTATAGTGACTGTATAGCGCTGTGTATATAATGTCATCTGAAACCAGCACAGGAGAGAGACGAGCTCCATACACCTCCCCGAGCCCCGCATCTGTGTCAGGGTCCTTGCAATGTACACAGGGTTTCTATTCACTGAAAGCAAACACAGATCTTGAAAATAATGAGACATTAGAAGACTGAAGGTGTCATTTACCCTGGGGCTGATTGGGGGATGGGGTCTGCATCAGGTGGTGCAGCCCAGAGCTCCGCTGCTACTACCTCTGCTTGCTTTATGTGAGGAGATTTCCATGTGTGAGGATCACGCTATAGCTTCATGTCCAGTCACCGGGTGATTATTCCATCGCTGCTGTCAGTCAGTAGCCATGCGAGAACTTCCAGAGCGTTAAATCCACAGCTGTAGATCCGTGACTTTATCATCGTGTTGGCGGCACATAAATTATATCCCTGACATTTATAGACGCTCAGGAGGCAATAAAACTGCATTCACCTCTCGTCTCTATGTAAATGTGACCAGAGAGGTGACAATGTGCTCAGTGCTGTGCTCCAATACTCATAGACCTGGGGACAATGTGCTCAGTGCTGTGCTCCAATACTCATAGACCTGGTGACAATATGCTCAGTACTGTGCTCCAATACTCATAGACCTGGGGACAATATGCTCAGTACTGTGCTCCAATACTCATAGACCTGGGGACAATATGCTCAGTGCTGTACTCCAATACTCATAGACCTGGGGACAATATGCTCAGTGCTGTACTCCAATACTGATAGACCTGGTGACAATATGCTCAGTGCTGTACTCCAATACTCATAGACCTGGGGACAATATGCTCAGTGCTGTACTCCAATACTCATAGACCTGGGACAATATGCTCAGTGCTGTACTCCAATACTCATAGACCTGGTGACAATGTGCTCAGTGCTGTACTCCAATACTCATAGACCTGGGGACAATATGCTCAGTGCTGTACTCCAATACTCATAGACCTGGGGACAATATGCTCAGTGCTGTACTCCAATACTCATAGACCTGGGGACAATATGCTCAGTGCTGTACTCCAATACTCATAGACCTGGTGACAATGTGCTCAGTGCTGTACTCCAATACTCATAGACCTGGGGACAATATGCTCAGTGCTGTACTCCAATACTCATAGACCTGGTGACAATGTGCTCAGTGCTGTACTCCAATACTCATAGACCTGGTGACAATGTGCTCAGTGCTGTACTCCAATACTCATAGACCTGGTGACAATATGCTCAGTGCTGTGCTCCAATACTCATAGACCTGGGGACAATGTGCTCAGTGCTGTGCTCCTCTACTCTTAGACCTGGGGACAAGCTGCTCAGTGCTGTACTCCAATACTCATAGACCTGGGGACAATATGCTCAGTGCTGTACTCCAATACTCATAGACCTGGGGACAATATGCTCAGTGCTGTACTCCAATACTCATAGACCTGGGGACAATGTGCTCAGTGCTGTGCTCCAATACTCATAGACCTGGTGACAATGTGCTCAGTGCTGTACTCCAATACTGATAGACCTGGGGACAATGTGCTCAGTGCTGTACTCCAATACTCATAGACCTGGGGACAAAGTGATCAGTGCTGTACTACAATACTCATAGACCTGGGGACAATGTGCTCAGTGCTGTACTCCAATACTCATAGACCTGGTGACAATGTGCTCAGTGCTGTACTCCAATACTCATAGACCTGGGGACAATGTGCTCAGTGCTGTACTACAATACTCATAGACCTGGGGACAATATGCTCAGTGCTGTACTCCAATACTCATAGACCTGGGGACAATATGCTCAGTGCTGTGCTCCAATACTCATAGACCTGGGGACAATGTGATCAGTGCTGTGCTCCAATACTCATAGACCTGGGGACAATTTGCTCAGTGCTGTACTCCAATACTCATAGACCTGGGGACAATGTGCTCAGTGCTGTACTCCAATACTCATAGACCTGGGGACAATGTGCTCAGTGCTGTACTCCAATACTCATAGACCTGGGGACAATGTGCTCAGTGCTGTACTCCAATACTCATAGACCTGGTGACAATGTGCTCAGTGCTGTACTCCAAAACTCATCGACCTCGGGACAATCTGCTCAGTGCTGTGCTACAATAATCATAGACCTGGGGACAATATGCTCAGTGCTGTGCTCCAATACTCATTGACCTGGGGACAATGTGCTCAGTGCTGTACTCCTCCAATACTCATAGACCTGGGGACAATGTGCTCAGTGCTGTACTCCTCCAATACTCATAGACCTGGTGACAATGTGCTCAGTGCTGTACTCCAATACTCATAGACCTGGGGACAATATGCTCAGTGCTGTGCTCCAATACTCATAGACCTGGGGACAATATGCTCAGTGCTGTACTCCTCCAATACTCATAGACCTGGGGACAATGTGCTCAGTGCTGTACTCCAATACTCATAGACCAGGGGACAATGTGCTCAGTGCTGAACTCCAATACTCATAGACCTGGGGACAATGTGCTCAGTGCTGTACTCCAATACTCATAGACCTGGGGACAATATGCTCAGTGCTGTACTCCAATACTCATAGACCTGGTGACAATATGCTCAGTGCTGTACTCCAATACTCATAGACCTGGGGACAATATGCTCAGTGCTGTACTCCAATACTCATAGACCTGGGGACAATATGCTCAGTGCTGTACTCCAATACTCATAGACCTGGGGACAATATGCTCAGTGCTGTACTCCAATACTCATACACCTGGGGACAATATGCTCAGTGCTGTACTCCTCCAATACTCATAGACCTGGGGACAATATGCTCAGTGCTGTACTCCTCCAATACTCATAGACCTGGTGACAATGTGCTCAGTGCTGTACTCCAATACTCATAGACCTGGGGACAACATGCTCAGTGCTGTACTCCTCCAATACTCATAGACCTGGTGACAATGTGCTCAGTGCTGTACTCCAATACTCATAGACCTGGGGACAATATGCTCAGTGCTGTACTCCAGTACTCATAGACCTGGCGACAATGTGCTCAGTGATTTACTCCAATACTCCTAGATTGGGGGTGAATGTTGTCAGTTCTGTTGTCCAATACTCATAGACCTGGGGACAATATGCTCAGTGCTGTACTCCAATACTCATAGACCTGGGGACAATGTGCTCAGTGCTGTACTCCAATACTCATAGACCTGGGGACAATATGCTCAGTGCTGTACTCCAATACTCATAGACCTGGGGACAATATGCTCAGTGCTGTACTCCAATACTCATAGACCTGGGGACAATGTGCTCAGTGCTGTACTCCAATACTCATAGACCTGGGGACAATATGCTCAGTGCTGTACTCCAATACTCATAGACCTGGTGACAATATGCTCAGTGCTGTACTCCAATACTCATAGACCTGGGGACAATTTGCTCAGTGCTGTGCTCCAATACTCATAGACCTGGGGACAATGTGCTCAGTGCTGTGCTCCAATACTCATAGACCTCATGACAGTGTGACTAATGTTATACTCTAATACAGTCCTGGTGACAGTGTGCACAATGCTTTCCTCTAATATTCACACTCCTAATGACAGTGTGCACGGTGCTGTACTCTAAAACTCTTAGTCCTGGTGCCAGTGTGCACGGTGCTGTACTTATATTACTTGCACTTCCAGTGACATTGTGCTCAGTGCTGTACTTATATTACTTGCACTTCCAGTGACAGTGTGCTCAGTGCTGTACTATAATACACACACTTCTGGTGACTATAACAGTACAACAGTCCCATACCTTCCACGTGTCCTTTTTTGGGACCGACCATCCCTGTTTTTGAGCCAAATTCCCTCGTCCCCCTTTACTGCATTGATGTCCCTTTTTTGTCTTGATAGATAAACTGGCATCAATAACCTCACTGTGCTGCCCCAAGATGGCGTCTCTGGTTCCTAAACTGCACAAGAGGCTACAATGTATCTTATTTGTTGCAGTTTGGACCAGGAACAATCTCTGTATTTGGAGGATTTTTGTGCAGATTTGTAAATACAATATGATTGGAAAAATCCATGAAAAGTGAATGTATTTCTGTCAATGAACGATAAGTGCCCCTCTTTGGCCATCCTAAAGGTTGGGAGGTGTACACTGCTGGTGACAGTGTGCTCACTGCTGTACGATGATATTCTCTTTTATGATGACTATGCTCACTGCTGTACACTTACTTATATTCTATAATCTGTACCATGGTAACAGTGTGCTCAGTGCTGTATAAAGATATTCTATAATCTGTACCATGGTAACAGTGTGCTCAGTGTTTGTACACTTATATTCTGTAATGTGTGTCATGGTGATAGTGTGCCCAGTGCTGTGCTAAAATTCTCATAGTCCTGGTCACAGGGTGCTCAGTGCTGTACGTTTATATGCTATAATTTGTGTCATGGTGATAGTGTGCTCAGTGCTGTATGATGATATTTTGTAATGTGTATCATGGTAATGGTGTACTCAGTGCTGTACACTCATATTCTGTAATCTGTATTATGGTGATAGTGTGCTCAGTGCTGTACACTTCTATTCTGTATATCATGGTAATAATGTACTCAGTGCTGTACACGTCTATTCTGTATGTTATGGTGATAGTGAGCCCAGTGCTGTACACGTATTCTGTAATGTGTGCCATGGGGATAGTGTGCTCTGTATAAACGTGGTCCACATCTACATTTTGGGCTCAGAATCCCTGCCTACATTTCCTGCCAGTACCTGTGTTTCCCAATCCATGTTGGGGGTGTATAGATATTTAAGGTGCAGGACACCTGTTCAGAGTGATATCAGTAATGGGAGTCCCCCTACTTGCTGCAGGTCAGGGCTGCTCCTGTATACTCCTGTATACTGGCAGTGCTGGTGGTTTCACTGTAGGGGCCCCTGGATGGGAGCACTCTCGTTCACTGCTCTATGGGACCAGCCGGGCTCCTGCCTGAGAAGTCACTGACCTCTCAGCTTTTAATCAGAGCTAAGGAGATAAATCCAGGGAGGGAATTTGATTAAAGACTTGAGTCTCCAACGTCAGTGTCCGAGCATTGAGCGGCTTAGAGCTCACAGGCCTCCCTGGATGGAAGATATCTGATAGCAATGTATTCCCATTATTAGGGTAGGAGTCTCCTTAAAGGGGACAAGAGACGTCTCCGAAATCTCCAGCTAAAAACAGATATAACAGGAGTGTATCCTGACGGCCGGACCATCCAATGGTCAATGGCCGCACAATATATGTGGTCAATCAAATGTTAGAAATTTAGATACATATTGACCAGTGGCCTTTCCATATTAAATATCTCCTACAGTATTTTGGCTCTTATCAACACTCACAGCTCCCTATTAAAGGGGTTGTCTCACTACATTGATTCATCTCACCTCAGTCCTATTTTCTTGGTTTCATTTTGAATTCAGGGGCGTGTTTACTGGCTTCCACTAGGCTGCAGTAGAAGCCAGGTCTGTAGCTATAGCGACCAGTGCTGGCAGCCTATCAGGATAGATCAAACAGGTCTGTAGCTATAGCGACCAGTGCTGGCAGCCTATCAGGAGAGACAGAACAGGTCTGTAGCTATAGCGACCAGTGCTGGCAGCCTATCAGGAGAGAGAGAGAGAACAGGTCTGTAGCTATAGCAACCAGTGCTGGCAGCCTATCAGGAGAGATCGAACAGGTCTGTAGCTATAGTGACCAGTGCTGGCAGCCTATCAGGAGATATCAAACAGGTCTGTAGCTATAGCAACCAGTGCTCGCAGCCTATCAGGAGAGATGGAACAGGTCCGTAGCTATAGCGACCAGTGCAGGCGGCCTATCAGGAGAGATCGAACAGGTCTGTAGCTATAGCAATCAGTGCTGGCAGCCTATCATGAGAGATCAAACAGGTCTGTAGCTATAGCAACCAGTGCTGGCAGCCTATCATGAGAGATCGAACAGGTCTGTAGCTATAGCGACCTGAGGAGCTGATGCATCCAATACAAGAGGGGATATCTAGGAATAGGGAGGACACTGTTAATGGACACATATTGCAAAGTGACTTGTTTTTGCAAGACAACCCCTTTAACTATTGACGATGACTTGTGACCCCTCCTGACCGGTCTGTGTTAGTAAATCCTTGTGTTCCCTGTGATATAACAATCCTGGAGCCTCTTCTCCTATATCTCTGTGTTGTGCTGTTCCTCTGTTATTTCTCCTAGAAATTATTACTGAATCTGTCAGCTAGGCGTTACCAAGTGGGCGTGTGACCCTGCAGGGTGTGACTTTCAGAAGTGATTGGACTGTGCAGGGACACCCCCCCCCAGTTGGTCACACCCAGTTGACAGATTCAGTAACACACTGCCAGGAGGAATAACAGAGGAACAGCACAACCCAGAGATATAAGAGAAGAGGCTCCAGGATAGTTATGTCACAGGGAACACAAGGATTTCTTAAACACAGAGCGGTCAGGGGGAGCCACAGGTTCTTTTTAATCGGCAAGATTTCAGGATGAAGCTGTGGAGGCGATTTATTATCAAAGTGGTAAAGAAGCTCAGTGATAGCTGCTAACAGAGGCAACACCTGAAGCTTTTGGGCCCCAATGCAAAGAGGGTAACAGGGCCCCATACCAAGTGTCATTTATAACACTGGTGTCCTCTTATGTGGCACTTGGGGCTGGCATGTGGCTGCAGTCTGGGGGCTCAGTGGTTAGCACAGTGCAGCACAGTAGATCAGTAGTTAGCACAGTGCAGCACGGTGGCTCAGGGGTTAACAGGGTGCATCATAGTGGCTCAATGGTTAGCATGGTGCATCATAGTGGCTCAGTGGTTAGCATGGTGCAGCATGGTGGCTCAGTGCTTAGCATGGTTCAGCTGAGTTGTTTATGTAGTGCAGCACAGTAGCTTAGTGATTAGCATGGTGCAGCACGTTGTCTCGGTAGTTTGCATGGTTCAGCTAAGTGGTTAACACAGTGCAGCACAGTAGGTCAGTGGTTAGTATAGTGCAGCAGGTAGATCAGTGGTTAGGATGGTGCAGCATGGTGGCTCAGTGGTTAGCACGGTGCATCACAGTGGATACGTGGTAACACAGTGCAGCACAGTAGGTCAGTGGTTAGTATAGTGCAGCACAGTAGTATAGTTATTAGCATGGTGCAGCACTGTGACTCAGTGGTTAGCATGATACAGCACAGTGGCTCAAAGATTAGCATGGCGCAGCATAATGGCTCAGTGGTTAGCATAGTGCAGCATGGTGGCTCATTGTTAGTATAGTGCAGCATGGTGGCTCTTTGTTAGTATAGTGCAGCTTGGTGGCTCATTGGTTAGCATACTGCAGCTTGAAAGCTCAGTGGTTCATGCATAAAGGCTCAGTGGTAAGAATGTTGCAGCACAATGGCTCAGTGGTTAGCATGATGAAGCATGGTGGCTCAGTGGTTAACAAAGTGAAGCGTGGTGGCTCAGTGGTTAGCACGGTGCAGTGTGGTGGCTCAGTGGTAAGCATGTTGCAGCATCATGGTGAAAGTGTGGTGGCTGAGGGGTTAGGACGGTGAAGTGTGGTGGCTCAGGGGTAAGCATGTTGCAGCATGATGTTGTAAGTGTGGTGGCTCAGTGGTTAGCACGGTGCAGCATAGTGGCTCAGTGGTTAGCAATGTAGCCCTGCAGCACTTGGGTCCTAGTTTCAAATCTCCCCAAGGACAACACCTACAAGGAGTTTGTATGTTCTCCTGGGTTTCCTCCGGTTTCCCGCACACTCCAATAACGTCCTGATAGGATAATCTGGATTTCAGACTGTGATTCCCAATGTGAACAGGGAGCGATGTGACTGATGACAATCTCTGTACTGCGCTGTGGAATATGACGCCGCTATAGAAATGAATAAATACCCTGTCCCCCAAGCCTATGCCCCTGCATCCTAGTTGTTCAGTTTTTTATGTCTGGGAAAGCTGGGTGATGTGTTGCTCGGTTCTGCATACATTTTGGGCCAGAGGACGGATCGCTGTGCACTGGGGCAGGTCTTAAACAAGGGTCCGGGGTCTCACACTGAAGCAGGTTGGTCTTCGGACCTCACTCAATGAGCCACCACATTGACTGATTAGTGAAATGTGAACCAGCCCTGGGAGTGGCTGGACTATAACTCCCAAGATAACCTCAAGATATGACAGAAGGTGCTCTGGCTGTATGGTAGGTGTGGTTCCAGAGGTGGCGGCTCAGAAGGAACAAGATGAATAGAAAAGATATAAACCTGCCCAGCCCTGACCAAGTACAAAAACCATTCACTGGGGGCATTTCCCAAATATGGGGAGTGTACCTTTACGAATGTAGATTCCAGCTTAAGCGGCCTCTGTATAGCAAAATGAATAAAAAAAAGCCCCCCCCCCCCAATAAAAATATGAAATTCAGGACTGCTCCTGTAAATGTGCGACTACCTGTAAGTATCAAGTATAGAGATGACTGAGGGGGTCAGGCATTCACATAAAGGGGCTCTCCGGTTAGCAAACCCATTTACATATAACTTACTATAAAATTCTAAATTCATAGGGGGGTCCTCTGTTCAGGTACGTTACCTTGTGGGCAGAGCGAACGATTACAGAGAGTATCCCTCGCTCTGGAGGACTCGTCCTGTCCTGCACTACACTGACAGCCCATTGATGTGAATGGACACTGTGTGATGCCGAATTTCTCCTGTGGAGGCGCTGCAGGGAAATTGTATACTTACTGTCTGATTTCCCCTTAAAATTTTGGCTGAATGGAGGGGGACACTTTGTGATGAACCTATTGTTAAAAAGCCCTATGAACAAGGAGGGATTGTTCAAAGCAGAGGACCCCTTTAAGTAAGCAGTGGTGATGGTGTGCAGTGCTCCTTGGGAAAAAATATGCAGATTTTGCTGTCTTCATGAAGATAGAAGCTACCCCTACAGGCGGCTCGGTGTAGGTACCGTCCGTGTCCAAAGCTTCTCTCTAGCCAACAGCACCCTGCTCTGTGCTGAGGAGGACAAAGAACCCTAACCCTCTACTAACCCTAACCTTTACTAACCATAACCCTCTACTAACCCTAACCCCACTAACCCTAACCCTCTACTAACCCTAGCCCCACTAACCCTAACCTCTAATAACCCTAACCCCACTAACCCTAACCTCTAATAACCCTAACCCCACTAACCCTAACCCTCTACTAACCCTAGCCCCACTATCCCTAACCCTCTACTAACCCTAACTCTAACCCTACTCTACTAACCCTAACCCTCTACTAACCCTAACCCTCTACTAACCCTAACCTCACTAACCCTAACCCTCTACTAACCCTAACCCTCTACTAACCCTAACCCTCTACTAACCCTAACCCTCTACTAACCCTAACCTCACTAACCCTAACCCTCTACTAACCCTAGCCCCACTAACCCTAACCCTCTACTAACCCTAACTCTAACCCTACTCTACTAACCCTAACCCTCTACTAACCCTAACCCTCTACTAACCCTAACCCTCTACTAACCCTAACCTCACTAACCCTAACCCTCTACTAACCCTAACTCTAACCCTACTCTACTAACCCTAACCCTCTACTAACTCTAACCCCACTAACCCTAACCCTCTACTAACCCTAGCCCCACTAACCCTAACCCTCTACTAACCCTAACTCTAACCCTACTCTACTAACCCTAACCCTCTACTAACTCTAACCCCACTAACCCTAACCCTCTACTAACCCTAACTCTAACCCGACTCTCCTAACCCTAACCCTCTACTAACTCTAACCCCACTAACCCTAACCCTCTACTAACCCTAGCCCCACTAACCCTAACCCTCTACTAACCCTAACTCTAACCCAACTCTACTAACCTTAACCCTCTACTAACCCTAACCCTCTACTAACCCTAACTCTAACCCAACTCTACTAACCCTAACCCTCTACTAACCCTAACTCTAACCCTACTCTTCTAACCCTAACCCTACTCTTCTAACCCTAACCCTACTAACCCTAACCCTACTCTACTTACACTAACCCTGTCCTTTTGGCTAAGATCAAGTGCAGTATCGGTTATCTGTCTCCAGCCATTGATCATTATTAGGTATTTCATTCACTTCTATAGCACCAACATATTCCACAGCGCTGCACAGAGAATCATCATTCACATTGCTCCCTGTTCCCATTGGGGATCACAGTAAAATTCTAGATTAACCAATCAGTGTCTTTGTGAGCTGTGGCTCCGGGTGTGAGTGTCGCACCGGAGCTCCATATCCAAGGTGGCGCAGGCTTTCTGTGCCTCCGCCAAAGCACTTGCTGCATCCTCCATGGAAAGTAGAGTGCTGCTCCCTCTGCGTCCGGACCGTGTCCATCCCTGCTTGCATGGTCCGCAGATTTGGCCCCCGAGCCTTGAGTTTGACACGTGCTGTAGATATCAGCCTTGTCTATGTGCCAGTCTTCTCTGTAGTTTCAGACACCAGGAAGCTCTGGATGAGCATACCAATGCAGCAGGTACAGTGCATGTCATGATGTAGTTGAAGCCCTGTGTGACTACCACCAGTGACAACTGTGGTTGGGAATCTTTGGGGGGGGGGGGGGTTCTGGACTTGCCCTTTAAATATTGTCCCAGACATACTCTTAAAGGGACAGGACGCCGGTGACACAGTTTGGGACATGTTGTGAGGCGGGTACAGTAATGCGTCCAGACTGCTCTGTTCCAGATACGTGATCCCTGGAGGATGTTGCTACTTTTGGCCCAGGGGTCGTGAGAATTGCTGTGGGTGACTTTCCCATCAGACCCTGCTCCTGCGCACGCACTCAAGATCCTATATTCCCTATTTTAGATAAATATTTGATGCCATCTGTCATCAGGGGACCCTTCATGATTTACTGGACTGGGATGTGACGGTCTAATGCTCCGCGCCGCTCTCCGGCCATTTATAGTATCGTCCGGTGTCCTCTGGGCACAAAGTCTCCTAAAGGTCAATTGTTCGTGATCTACAGAAGCAAAATAATCAAAAAGGGCTCACAACACCGCCTGCGACTCTCTGATGCACCTTGTGTTTCTATACCCCAGCAGTGAAGGTTTCTGCTTGCTGTCAGTGAATGGAAACACTCGCCCTGCAACTCTCTGGCACATCTCATGTTTCTATGCCTCAACAGTGACAAGGTTTCCATTCATTGGCAGCAAGCAGGAACTATCACTTTACAACCCTCTGAAACACCTCATGTTTCTATTCCTCAGCAGTGAAGGTTTCTGCTTGCTGCCAGTGAATGGAAACACTCGCCCTGCAACTCTCTGGCACACCTCTTGTTTCTATTCCTCAGTAGTGACAAGGTTTCCATTCATTGGCAGCAAGCAGGAACTATCAATCTACAACTCTCTGATACACCTCGTGTTTCTATTCCTCAGTAGTGACAAGGTTTCCATTCATTGGCAGCAAGCAGGAACTATCACTCTACAACTCTCTGCTATGCTATGTGTTTCTATTCCTCAGTAGTGAAGGTTTCTGCTTGCTGCCAGTGAATGGAAACACTTGCCCTGCAACTCTCTGGCACGCCTCGTGTTTCTATTCCTCAGCAGTGACAAGGTTTCCATTCATTGGCAGCAAGCAGGAACTATCACTTTACAACCCTCTGAAACACCTCATGTTTCTATTCCTCAGCAGTGAAGGTTTCTGCTTGCTGCCAGTGAATGGAAACACTCGCCCTGCAACTCTCTGGCACACCTCCTGTTTCTATTCCTCAGTAGTGACAAGGTTTCCGCTTGCTGCCAGTGAATGGAAACACTCGCCCTGCAACCCTCTGATACACCTCATGTTTCTATTCCTCAGTAGTGACAAGGTTTCCATTCATTGGCATCAAGCAGGAACTATCACTCTACAACTATCTGATACACATCGTGTTTCTATTCCTCAGCAGTGACAAGGTTTCCATTCATTGGCAGCAAGCAGGAACTATCACTCTGCAACTCTCTGATACACCTTGTGTTTCTATTCCTCAGCAGTGACAAGGTTTCCATTCATTGGCAGCAAGCAGGAACTATCACTCTACAACTCTCTGCTATGCTATGTGTTTCTATTCCTCAGTAATGTAAAAGGCTGTGCACATCTAATATATACTTTGAAAACGTAAGCATAGGTGCACACTGAAAAGGCAATAGCATAAATCTAATTCATAAATCAGTTGCACACTAAAGACTAAGTAAAGCCTCAAGGTATATAGGAATATAGGAAATGCTTTACAGCTAAGGAAAATATGAAAACCTGGGACTCTTAGTTTACAGTATTTGATCAAAGATTGTATTAAGCTCACCTCCCAACACGTCAAGGGGTTCCCAGAGCAGGTGAGTCCCTACACTAAAACATGTTACCTTGCTAGGAGTCCATTCAAAGTATATATTAGATGTGCACAGCCTTTTACATTTTGTAGTCTATTTGGGAGATGGCAATCCCATTGGCTTGCTGCACTCAACCACCTCATTTAAATCCGTGCAGGTTAATTCAATTGCAGGTTCCTATCACTCCTGGGGAAGTGGCAGTCTGAATGGACTCCTAGCAAGGTAACATGTTTTAGTGTAGGACTCACCTGCTCTGGGATCCCCTTGACGTATTGGGAGGTGACTTAATACAATCTTTGATCAAATACTTTAAACTAAGAGTCCCCAGGTTTTCTATTTCCTTAGCTGTAAAGCATTTCCTATATTCCTATATAACTTGAGGTTTTACTTAGTCTTTAGTGTGCCACTGATTTATGTATTAGATCTATTCCTCAGTAGTGAAGGCTTCCGCTTGCTGTCAGTAAATGGAAACACTCATCCTGCAACTCTCTGATACACTTTGGGCGACATGTTCCAATACGCAAGCAACTTTTTTTTGGTCTGTTTTGGGCCAAAAATACTCTTGACGCCCTATTCTCGATGTAAATGAGCTGTAACATACCAAAACTAGGCGCATTATACGCCGGGCACAACGCATTGTAATGCACCTAAAAAGCCTCTTTACATATAGTAGCAATGATACGCTGTGCGCCTCCATAACAGAATGTGGCTATCGAGGCGCATTACATGCACTACCAATGACACACTATGCACCTCAATTGTGCAATGCACCTTTTTAGGTGCATTAAAGGGGTCGTCTCACTACAGGGATCGCTGCTTTTTATGTTAAAGATCTTGCAAAAACAAGTCACTTTGCAATATGTGTCCATTAACAGTGTCCTACCTATTCCTAGATATCCCCTCTTGTATGGGCTGCATCAGCTCCTCAGGTCACTATAGCTACAGACTGGATTAATCTCTCATGATAGGCTGCCAGCACTGGTTGCTATAGCTACAGACCTGTTTGATCTCTCCTGATAGGCTGCTAGTTCTGGTTGCTATAGCTACAGACCTGTTCAATCTCTCATGATAGGCTGCCAGCACTGGTTGCTATAACTACAGACCTGTTCAATCTCTCCTGATAGGCTGCCAGCACTGGTTGCTATAGCTACAGACCTGTGTGATCTCTCCTGATAGGCTGCCAGCACTGGTCGCTATAGCTACAGACCTGTTCTCTCTCTCCTGATAGGCTGTCAGCACTGGTAGCTATAGCTACAGACTTGTTTGATCTCTCATGATAGGCTGCATGCACTGGTTGCTATAGCTACAGACCTTGCTTCTACCGCAGCCTAGTGGAAGGCAGTAAATATGCCCCTGATGAATCAATGTAGTGAGACAACCCCTTTAAGTTTACTATGCAAGGTATACCAGACGGCAGATTTTTGAGAGGATCATACTTTCAGATGCACTTTACACTGATTAAATGCGCCTAAAATCTGCCGCAGCGACGCCAATTTTCGTTCATGTCGCCCTGTTTCTGTTCCTCAGCAGTGAAGGTTTCCGCTTGCTGTCAGTGAATAGAAACATTGATTTTTGCATAGAGAGGCTGGAAACTTATACGGACCTAAGGGCTGTTCCCGTTACTCTACGCCAAAATAAACTGTCGGCCGCCATTCATCTGACATAGCGTCTTTTTGGCCTGAGAGGTGTAACTTGCGCTGTGTTCACACTTGGTGTGTTTCTTCTGCAGTTTTGCTCTGATTTCTGTCAAACCATTGCAGCAGCTCCGCGGCGAGGTCCTGTCCATACGTCTCATGATGACTTGGAGGACATTATACACGACACAACGGTGAGGATGTGCACACTCGCCTCACATGCGCCTATACTGAGAACTTTCTATTTTGGGCCGGTTTGTATTACACACATTTATTATTTATCGGATGCAGATTCTATTACCGCAGCACAGGGAGCCGAGTGTGTGTCAGGTCGTGAGGCGTGAAAACCCCGGATACATGGCGACAGCGGCCGATCGGGTTCACAGATTAAATAAACTCCTGTGTAATACAAACTATAATGTAACAAATAATATAGTATAGTACAATACAAACTATGATATAATGTAGCACAGAATAATACAAACTATAATATAACATATAATACAAACTAATTCCTTAGCATTGCAGGTGATTTCATTAGTGTCAGTGCATTCTGTGGGAGATCCTGAAAATATGACCTGCTGGTGGGTCCTGAGGACTGGAGTTGGGGAACACTAATATAATGTAGTATAGAATACAATATAATGTAATACAAACTGTAACATATAATGTAGTTTTATAAACAATATACTGTAATACAAGCTATAATGTAACATATAATGTAGTGTAATATACAATATACTGTAATACAAGCTATAATGTAACATATAATGTAGTTTTATATACAATATACTGTAATACAAGCTATAATGTAACATATAATGTAGTGTAATATACAATATACTGTAATATACAAGCTATAATGTAACATATAATGTAGGGTAATATACAATATACTGTAATACAAGCTATAATGTAACATATAATGTAGGGTAATATACAATATACTGTAATACAAGCTATAATGTAACATATAATGTAGTTTTATATACAATATACTGTAATACAAGCTATAATGTAACATATATTGTAGTGTAATATACAATATACTGTAATACAAGCTATAATGTAACATATATTAAGTATGTATATTAATACAATATATGTAATATAAAGCATACTGTAACATATAATGTGGGTTTTATAAAAAATACTGTACATACAAGCTAAATAACATAATGGGTATAATAAACAAAAATACTGTAATACAAGCTATAATGTAACATATCATCTAGTGTAATATACAATATACTGTAATATACAAGCTATAATGTAACATATAATGTAGGATAATATACAATATGCTGTAATAAAAGCTATGCTGTAACAGAAAGCAGTATAATAAACAATACAAGATAAAAAAAAGCTATATGAAAATTATAATGTAATAATATACATATGCTGTAATAAAAGCTATACTGTAACAGAAAGCAGTATAATAAACAATACAAGATAAAACAAACATGTAGTGTAGTGTATTATAATAACATATAAAGACTATAACAAAGTCACAGAATAATAATGTAGATGTACAGTATAATAAATATATATAGACTCCGGACAGGTGAGGGGGTCATTGGGCAGCTCAGCTTTGGTGGCAGGTGTGATATTTGCCCCTGCCGGGGTCACTCTCAGGGTTGTGGTTCATCCTTTGTCATCTGCTCTTCTCTCTTTGGTTCATCTTCAGATGAGTCCACAGCCGACAAGACCTTGTAAAGAAACCCAGACGCCATTGTGGCTTAATATAGACATGAAAAACCGGTGCGGGGAGTTTCTCCAGTGATGCTGCAATAACATCCGTTATAATACACAAAGGACATCAAATTGAAGTTGATTCTTGGGGCCCATCAGTGGAGCTGATTCTTGGGACCCACCAGTGGAGATGATTCTTGGGCCCCACCACTGGAGATGATTTTTGGGGTCAGCAGTGGAGATGATTCTTGGGGCCAACAGTGGAGTTGATTCTTGGGGCCACCAGTGGAGCTGATTCTTGGGGCCACCAGTGGAGGTGATTCTTGGGGCCACCAGTGGAGCTGATTCTTGGGGCCACCAGTGGAGATGATTCTTGGGGCCACCAGTGGAGATGATTCTTGGGGCCCACCAGTGGAGATGATTCTTGGGGCCCACCATTGAAGTTTATTCTTGGGACCCATCAGTGGAGATGATTCTTGGGCCCCACCAGTGGAGTTGATTCTTGGGGCCCACCACTGGAGTTGATTCATGGGGCCACCAGTGGAGAAGATTCTTGGGGCCACCAGTGGAGAAGATTCTTGGGGGCTACCAGTGGAGCTGATTCTTGGGACCCACCAGTGGAGATGATTCTTGGGCCCACCAGTGGAGATGATTCTTGGAGTCCACCAGTGGAGATGAATCTTGGGTCCACCAGTGGAGTTGATTCTTGGGGTCACCAGTGGAGTTGATTCTTGGGGCCACCAGTGGAGCTGATCCTTGGGGCCCACCAGTGGAGCTGATCCTTGGGGCCCACAAGTGGAGATGATTCTTGGGGCCACCAGTGGAGCTGATTCTTGGGGCCACCAGTGGAGTTGATTCTTGGGGCCACCAGTGGAGTTGATTCTTGGGGCCCACCAGTGGAGATGATTTTTGGGGCCCAACAGTGGAGATGATTCCTGGGGCCCAACAATGGAGATGATTCTTGGGGCCACCAGTGGAGATGTTTCTTGGGACCCACCAGTGGAGGTGATTCTTGGGGCCACCAGTGGAGATAATTCTTGGGGCCCATCAGTGGAGATGATTCTTGGGGCCCACCATTGAAGTTGATTCTTGGGGCCCATCAGTGGAGATGATTCTTGGGACCCACCAGTGGAGTTGATTCTTGGGCCCCACCACTGGAGATGATTTTTGGGGTCAGCAGTGGAGATGATCCTTGGGGCCACCAGGGGAGTTGATTCTTGGGGGCCACCAGTGGAGTTGATTCTTGGGGGCCACCAGTGGAGCTGATTCTTGGGGCCACCAGTGGAATTGATTCTTGGGGCCACCAGTGGAGGTGATTCTTGGGGCCACCAGTGGAGCTGATTCTTGGGGCTCACCAGTGGAGCTGATTCTTGGGGGCCACCAGTGGAGTTGATTCTTGGGGGCCACCAGTGGAGGTGATTCTTGGGGCCACCAGTGGAGTTAATTCTTGGGGCTCACCAGTGGAGTTGATTCTTGGGGCCCACCAGTAGAGCTGATTCTTGGGGCTCACCAGTGGAGTTGATTCTTGGGACTCACCAGTGGAGTTGATTCTTGGGGCTCACCAGTGGAGGTGATTCTTGGGGCCACCAGTGGAATTGATTCTTGGGGCCACCAGTGGAGGTGATTGTTGGGCCAACCAGTGAAGTTGATTCTTGGGGCTCACACAGTGGAGGTGATTCTTGGGCCACCAGTGGAGCTGATTCTTGGGGCCCACCAGTGGATACGAATCTAGGGGCCAACCAGTGGATACGATGCTAGGGGCCCACCAGTGGAGAAGATTCTTGGGGCCCAGCAGGGGAGTTGATTCTTGGGGCCACCAGTGGAGCTGATTCTTGGGACTCACCAGTGGAGCTGATTCTTGGGGCCCACCAGTGGAGCTGATTCTTGGGGCTCACCAGTGGAGTAGATTCATGGGGCACACAAGAGGAGATGATTCTTGGGGCCACCAGTGGACTTGAATCTTGGGGCCACCAGTGGAGGTGATTCTTGGGGATCACCAGTGGAGTTTATTTTGGGGGCTACCAGTGGAGGTGATTCTTGGGGCCACCAGTGGAGTTGGTTCTTGATGCCCACCAGTGGATAAGATTCTTGGGGCCACCAGTGGAGAAGATTCTTGGGGCCCACCAGTGGAGAAGATTCTTGGGGCCACCAGTGGAGCTGATTCTTGGGGCCACCAGTGGAGAAGATTCTTGGGGCCACCAGTGGAGCTGATTCTTGGGGCCCACCAGTGGAGATGATTCTTGGGGCTCACCCTGCAGCTACTGCACTGACTCTTGCTTTCTGTATCTCTTTCTTTACCTTTCTTCCTGAGTTGCAGGATCGGGCCTGCAGTGCCCAAGAGCTCAATGGGGGTTTCCTCTGTTATCCTATAGGCAAGTCCAATTCTGGCATCACACAGGATAAGCTTAGATACACGGCAAACAGAGTCACATAGAATAGGTTTAGAAATACCAGCTGTGCATTGTGTATCACACAGGATAAGATTAGATACACATTTCAGCAGACTGTATCACACAGGATAGGATAAGATACACAGCTCAGCAGACAGTATCACACAGGATAGGATAAGATACACAGCTCAGCAGACGGTATCACACAGGATAGGATTAGATACACAGCTCAGCAGACGGTATCACACAGAATAGGATTAGATACACAGCTCAGCAGACGGTATCACACAGGATAGGATTAGATACACAGCTCAGCAGACGGTATCACACAGGATAGGATAAGATACACAGCTCAGCAGATGGTATCACACAGGATAGGATAAGATACACAGCTCAGCAGATGGTATCACACAATAGAGGATTAGATACACAGCTCAGCAGACAGTATCACACAGGATACATTAGATACACAGCTCAGCAGACAGTATCACACAGGACAGGATTAGATACACGGCTCAGCAGACGGTATCACACAGGATAGGATAAGATACACGGCTCAGCAGACAGTATCACACATCATAGGATTAGATACACAGCTCAGCAGACGGTATCACACAGGAGAGGATTAGATACATGGCTCAGCAGACGGTATCACACAGGATAGGATTAGATACACAGCTCAGCAGAGAGTATCACACAGGATAGGATAAGATACACAGCTCAGCAGATGGTATCACACAATAGAGGATTAGATACACAGCTCAGCAGATGGTATCACACAATAGAGGATTAGATACAATGCCTTCTGTCTGATGACGTTCAGTAATGATAGCTGACAGGGAATGTAGCGCTGTGTGGTTCTATGAGACGGTGCCACACCATCAGCTTAGATACATCGATGGTCACATGACCATTGTGTGCAGTGTTTGGACTGTGTCCCGGGGCCTCTCAGTATTTTGGGGAGCTTCTTGTAGGGTGACAGGTGTGAGTGGTGGTGACTTCTCTATGGAGCCAGGGCCGGGGGCCAGAATATAAGCCACGAAACGAGAAGCAGAGAGTCCATGTCCTGCACCCACCAGAGCCGTCTTAATAGCATTATGGGCCTCTGGGCAAAAAACTGCAGTGAGCCCTGCCGAAATACAGGACATCACATTAGGCCATGCCTCTAGCCACCGCCAAGCACACCCATATGATCATGCCACTTATGTCTGGACACCGACAGCCTGAAGCCTACAAGACTATTTGGCAGAGCAGGGAGCCTTAGGCTCCCTTCTACACCATGGTGTTTAACTGCACATCCTAAAAACACACAGTTAGATAAGCAAAGTCAATCAAGGGATCCAGGGTATGTTTCTTGTATTCCTGGGACATACATACCCCACCTGGGGCCCCTATACTTGTGGGGCCCCCGGGCAACTGCCTAACGTGCCCAATGGAAAAGATGGCCCTGGCACCCCCTCCCCTCCCAGGAGCATTACTCTGGAAAATCTCTGGATGATCAGATATGATCCTGCGGCCCTGAAACCAAGAGCCGGATTATTGGACTGTCTAGATTGTTAGATGCCAGATTACAGGACTGCTCCAGGTTTCTCCCATGACGGGGTCCTGGGGGCGTCAGCAGCTCATGGGGGGGACGTGCCGCCTGTAATGTCTGCAGCGCGGGGAGGGGACGCCGGTAACAATTGTGTGAAAGTCGCAGTTTTGCTCTCGGAGCCTTTTCACAGCTTTTACTGAGGATTAATAATCAGCCAGTTTCGGGCTCGACACGTTGTCGTCCCTGGGGCGCTGCGCTCCTCACACCTCACCGCCGCCCTCCCCGCTCATCACCTGCCAGAGACGAGCGACACAACAGAGACCATAGAGAGGCGTTCACACACTGCGGCTGCCGGAACATAATACCGCAAACTATAACTATAAACCGCCCCTCACTGCTCCGGACATCGCCCTCTGAATCATTAAAGGAGCAAAACATGTAGGCTGGGCCCCAGGTATTGAAACTGTCTCACAGTGTGACTGTCTCTGTCGCCCATAGCAACCAATCAGAGCTCATGGCAACCAATCGGGGCCATAGCAACCAATCAGGCCCATAGCAACCAATTAGCAACCAATCGCTATGGTCTCTGATTGATTGCTATGGGCTCTGGTTGCTATGGGCTCTGATTAGTTGCTATGAGCTCTGATTGGTTGCTATGAGCTCTTGATTGGTTGCTATGAGCTCTGAAATTTGGGTTGCTATGGCTCTGATTGGTTGCTATGAGCTCTCATTGGTGGCTATGGGCTCCTGATTGTGTATGCTATGAGCTCTGATTGGTTGCTATGGGCTCTGATTCATCGCTATGAGATCTGAATGGTTGCTATGGGCTCTGATTGGTTAATATGGGCTCTGATTGTTTGCTATGGGCCTGATTGGTTGCTATGAGCCTGAATCTTGCTATGGGCTCTGATTGGTTGCTATGGGCTCTGATTGGTTGCTATGGGCTCTGATTGGTCGCTATGGGCTCTGATTGGTCGCTATGGGCTCTGATTGGTGGCTATGAGCTCTGATTGGTGGCTATGGGCTCTGATTGGTCGCTATGGGCTCTGATTGGTGGCTATGGGCTCTGATTGGTCACTATGGGCTCTGATTGGTCGCTATGGGCTCTGATTGGTTGCTATGGGCTCTGATTGGTTGTGACCTCCTCTGATGGGTTCCTATGGGCGCTGATTTGTTGCTATGAGCTCTGATTGGTGGCTATGAGCTCTGATTGTTCGCTATGAGCTCTGGTTTGGTGGCTATGGGCTCTGGCTTGGTGGCTATGGGCTCTGATTGGTCGCTATGGGCTCGGTTGCTATGGGCTCTGTTTGGTGGCTATGGCCTATGATTGTTTGCTATGGGCTCTGATTGGTCGCTATGGGCTCTGATTGGTCGCTATGGGCTCTGATTGGTTGCTATGGGCTCTGATTGGTCGCTATGGGCTTTGATTGGTCGCTATTGGCTCTGATTGGTTGCTATGAGCTCTGATTGGTTGTGACCCCTCTGATTGGTTACTATGGGCGCTCATTAGTTGCTATGAGCTCTGATTGGTGGCTATGAGCTCTGATTGTTCGCTATGAGCTCTGATTGGTGGCTATGAGCTCTGGCTTGGTGGCTATGGGCTCTGATTGGTCGCTATGGGCTCTGGTTGCTATGGGTTGTGATTGGTTGCTTTGAGCTCTGATTGGTTGCTATGGGCTCTGATTGGTTGCTATGAGCTCTGATTGGTTGTTATGGGCTCTGATTGGTTTGTATGGGCTCTCATTAGTTGCTATGAGCGCTGATTGGTTGCTAAGGGCTCTCAGTTGCTATGGGCCCTGAGTGGTTGCTATGGGCGATACTCCTGGACAGTTACAATACACATCGCCCACTGTATTATGTCTATTTTACAGCCTTTTGAGTCCCGCAGGGAGTGTTTACTGCTGGGAAATAGAGCAGCTACCTCTGCCGCTGCGGCCGCTTTCTCCCACTTCCCTTCCTCCCATTATCCCATCGAATGAATGACTCTAAATGGCGCCGGGTGAACAGCCGCTGATTGTGATTGGCCGCCATGAAGAACTAACAGAGGGAAGGGGGAGGAGCCTGGTGACAGGAAACAGCCCCCTGGGAAGTAACGTTGCCACGGCTGTCAGGGCATGCTGGGAGTTGTAGTTTCACAGCAGCTGAAGGCCTCTCCTCCCCTCCCAATGTCAGTATAACATGGACCGACCGCCATGGTTAACCATTTACACAGTAACAGCGTGTGGACCTTGTACCGAGGCAGAGGAATGCTGCGCTCCCTGACATCTCCTCTATCACACAGTCCAAGAACTCTTCAGAAGGTCGCCCCGGACGCTTCTTCTTTTTCTCCCGTTGTTTTTCAAGAAAACCGTCCTCTTGTTCACACGACTGATTTTCAAAGCTGAAATTTTTAGCGCAGATTTTCAGTGGTTGACGTGGATTTGATGCTGAATTTAGAGGCAGATTTTAGCCTTCATGAACCAGGTGAGGAGCCGGTGCTGATCTGCAAAATAAATCAGCCCGACATAGATGTCATTTCTCTGGAATGGGAACCATGATGCTGGTGTGACCCAATCCTTAAAGGGGTACTCTCACTTTGTGAAATCCTCTTCACCGGTCACTCGTTCCTGGGCCACGCATCAGGATGAGGAGGGCAGCTCTAGTGGGCGTCCTCCTCATTCACTTCTATGAGTCAGAGCCGTCTTAACAGCATTATGGGCCCCAGGGCATAGCACTGCAGTGGGCCCTGCCCAAATACATGACATCTCACTAGGCCATGCCTCTAGCCACCCTCATATTATTACACCACTTAGGTCTGGGCACCGCCAGCCTGCAGCCTACGAGACTAATTGGCAGAGCAGGGAGTCTTTGGCTCCCTTTTCCACCATGATTTTTGACTGTTTGCACATTGTAAGAACACACAGTTAAATTCCTGGGTCATACACCACCTGGGACCCCCATGCTTGTGGTGCCCCCCGGGCAACTGCCTAGTGTGCCCAATGGAAAAGATGGCCCTGTTCGGAGTACAGCAGAATGTGTGCGGTCGGCTATAATCAGAACTCCCATAGAAGTGAATGAGGAGGGCGGCCGTTAGCGCCTCCATCCTCACTCAGATGCATGGCCGGATCGCAGCGAGCGGATTTCATTAAGTGAGAGTACCCCTTTAAACAGAATGTCCAGAATCCAAAAATCTTCTCTGCTCTCTTCAGCAAGCAGCGCCACCGCTGTCCACAGGTCGGGTCTGGTACTGCACCTCCGATCCATTGCTGAGAATGGGGCCGAGCTGTACACACTGGCCTTGATTTACTGTCTAAAAATTAGACGGCGTAAACCTAGATCGGCGGTCTAAAAATGCGATAGATTTATCGCAGCAGCTCGTGCTGATCGATACATTGTTGCAGCTTTAGAATTGTCTTTGTTTTTGGAACAGATTTTTCCTGGCTTAGGGTATGTTCACACAGCGTGTTGAGTCCGTGTGAACATAGGTTTTTAGATACGTGTTTGGATCCATCTGTTGGACACTAAACGGACCCAAACACACATCTAATGTGCAGTGTGATTTACATTGCTTTTAATATGAAACAGGTATCAGTATTCAGACAAGTGATTGCTGATGCGTGTCTTGCTGCGTCTTTCGGATCCGTTCCAAGAATTGACAGGGGCCCTATTTAAAACTATAGGGTGCGATCCTGCTGCATCCAACACGGATCCAAACATGCACCTGCGTGTTGGATACGTGTTGGATACGTGTTGGATACGTGCTGGATACGTGCTGGATCCGATCTACACTGCATTTTTGGATGCACTTTTTGGATCCAGCTCGGATCCAAAAACACTCTCTATGGCCATGACCATCATGTAGCACTTAGGAGAGTTTTCTATACAAGTTGCATATAAGTACCAGTAAAGTTTGCACTTTCGTACCATCAGGCTGTCGGCCGTCTGCTCTTCGCTATATCTTTGCACGTAATGTATTAGTTATATGGGATTCTGGCTGTTTTGATATCTGGCTATAGGTGATGTCAGAATGTCTTGTTGATCCCAGTATATACCGTATATACAGCGAAGGACACCACTGGCATGTGTTTGTTTCATTCATTCTGCCTTTACATCAGCGTGGTGTGCGTGATAGACGACCTGAACGCATCATGGACTGGGCCAGGGAGCATCTACACTGAGGAGGGGCCAGTGCTCCTCAGCGATGAAAGTCGATTCACTCGGAGCAGAAATGATGGCGCCAACGATGCTGGAAACTTCTCGGAGAGCGCTGTGCATCAGACAGGTCAGGTCCCCTTACTGGTCGTCTAGCATGCAGACCGCACTGATGTAACCGGTTACGAATGCTCTGACGTGACAGTTGGTGCCTCTCATCTCCCTTAAAGAGGTCGTCTCACTACAGGGATTGCTGTTTTTTTATGTTAAAGGTCATGTAAAAACAAATCACTTTGCAATATGTGTCTATTAACAGTGTCCTACATATTCCTAGATATCCCCTCATGTAGGGGCTGCATCAGCTCCTCAGGTCGCTATAGCTACAGACCGGTTCCATCTCTCCTGATAGGCTGCCAGCACTGGTTACTATAGCTACAGACCTGTTCAATCTCTCCTGATAGGCTGCCAGCACTGGTCGCTATAGCTACAGACCTGCTCAATCTCTCCTGATAGGCTGCCAGCACTGGTTGCTATAGCTACAGACCTGTTTAGTCTCTCCTGATAGGCTGTCAGCATTGGTTGTTGTAGCTACAGACCTGTTTAGTCTCTCCTGATAGGCTACCAGTGCTGGTTGCTATAGCTACAGACCTGTTTAATATCTCCTGATAGGATGTAAGCACTGGTTGCTATAGCTACAGACCTGTTCAATCTCTCCTGATAGGCTGCCAGCACTGGTCGCTATAGCTACAGACCTGCTCAATCTCTCCTGATAGCCTGCCAGCACTGGTTGCTATAGCTACAGACCTGTTTAGTTTCTCCTGATAGGCTGTCAGCACTGGTTGTTGTAACTACAGACCTGTTTAGTCTCTCCTGATAGGCTGCCAGTGCTGGTTGCTATAGCTACAGACCAGTCTGATCTCTCCTGATAGGCTGCCAGCACTGGTTGCAATAGCTACAGACCTGTTTAGTCTCTCCTGATAGGCTGCCCGCGCTGGTTGCTATAGCTACAGACCTGTGTGATCTCCCTGATAGGACGCCCGCACTGGTAATGACAGAGTAACAGACTGTTTATGTCTCACCTGATAGCTGCCCGCGCTGGTTGCTATAGCTACAGACCTGTGTGATCTCTCCTGATAGGCTGCCTGCACTGGTTTCTATATCTACAGACCTGTGTGATCTCTCCTTAGAGGCTGCCAGCACTGGTCGCTATAGCTACAGACCTGGCTTCTACTGCAGCCTAGTAGAAGCCAGTAAACACGCATCTGAATTTAAATTGAAACCAAGAAAACAGAACTGAGGTCAGATGAATCGATGTAGTGAGACAACCCCATTAAACGTGCCTGGAGTTTTGCTGCATTTATCATCCGGCTCCGCAAGGCATTGGTTACAATGAAGGACGTCCACCTCTTTGCCTTTCTGTGACTCTTCCAGTCTCTCTCTATCTCTGATACAACATGCTGATGACTCTGTGACACTCTAAGCTCAGTGGCCACTTCCGTCCGAGAGCCTCCTACTTGAAGCCTGGCAATGGCGAGGTCCTGCTGATCCATTGTAAGGTGTTGTCTGGGTCTCATGATGTCACAATGTGAACAGCAGGATGAGGAGGACGGTTTACTCACAATTCACATTGATCTCCTAAATGTATTGGGCGATTCAGGGATCAAACACCTGTTGGGAGTTTTGCCATTAAGCTCCTTGTTGGAGATCAGCAAGTTGTGCAGAAAGGCCGCCATGGTTGTCCCTGTGGGGACGCTGGTTGGGAGGTATAGGGTGTGGGTGGAGTATTTGAGCTTTACTGGTGTAAACCAGTCAGATTGCTGCATTCATCCTTAAACCTGTTGCTGGGATCCGGTTGCTATGGGTAACAGCCAAGTTTCCTTTCTAGTCTATATAGGAGAGACCTGCTGATTCAGTGGTTGCCGGTAGCAACCAATAAGATGCTGCTTTAACTTTCTAATCGGCACCAGGAGCTGTGATCTTGATTGGTTTCTATAGGAAGCGCCTCGTTTTTTAGAATATTGACCTTTATGGGGGATTTACATACATTTCTACAAAGGGAACATAAGGAAGCTGTCCCAGCCTGCAATCTGATTGGTTGCTGCAGGTTGCGGCGTCGCTGCTGCCTCTATATGCATAAAGCCCCGGGGCCCTCACAGTTTCCGTCTTGGCCCCTCCTGAGCCCATATGGCCACATGTCGCAGCTAACACATAGTCAATACGGGTCGGCGACCGTCTGAAATCAGGTCAGCAGTCATCTTACCGCTAATTCCAGGATAATGTGATCAAGACGGCAGCTGCCAATCCATATTGGATTGAGGGTCGAGCAATATGGCGCCTTAACGGCTCCTACAGGGGTTGTCACCCTGCTTTCTCAGAATCCTGAATGGCAAATATAGTGATGGTGATCTATAGCTGCTATATTACAGCAGAATAAGGTCGATTTCATGGTTAGGGTTGAATCTCTACGGCAGCCTTAGTGTTGTCACCCAGCTTTCCCAGGATCCTGAATGCCCAATGGAGAGACACATCTCCTGCTGCAGAATGAGACTGATTTGATATTTGGGGTCGAATCACTATGGAAATCATATTCTTGTCACCCAGCTTTCCCAGTGTCCTGAGTGCCCAATGTATACAAACATCTCCTGCTCCTATATTGCTGCAGAATGAGATTGATTTGATATTTGGGGTCAAAATTACTATGGCAGCCTTATTGTTGTCACCCAGCTTTCCCAGGATCCTGAATGCCCATTGTAGAGACACATCTCCTGCTGCAGAATGAGATTGATTTGATATTTGGGGTCACCCAGCTTTCCCAGGGTCCTGAATGGCCAATGTATACAAACATCTCCTGCTTCTATATTTCTGCAGAATGAAATTGATTTTATATCCAGGGTCGAATCACTATGGAAACCATATTGTTGTACCCAGCTTTCCCAGGGTCCTGAATGCCCAATGTAGAGACATATCTCCTGCTTCTATATTGCTGCAGAATGAAATTGATTTTATATCCAGGGTCGAATCACTATGGAAGCCATATTCTTGTTACCCAGCTTTCCAGGATCCTGAATGGCCAATTAAGCGATACATCTCCCACTATCAAATCGCTTCATAGCGAGGTTGATTTGATTTTCGGGGTTGAATCACTACTACTATGGTGTCATGGCAGCCATATTGTCATCACTCAGCTTTCCCAGGATCCTAAATGGCAAATGTAACCAGGGCCCCCTGGCAAAGGTAGCCAGTAATTTCAGGGCCCCAGACAGCTGAAGCATCTGGGGCCCTCTGCCCAATACTGGTTCCTATCTTGCAACTATATCAACGGCCCCTTTTTCTTTGTAAATTTGATCAGGGCCCCTGACAGAAGTACTGCCAATACTGCCCTGATGTGGCCCCTGAATGTAGAGACACATCTCCGGCTCCTATATTGCTGCAGAATGAAAACTGATTTTATATCCAGGGTCGAATCACTATGGAAGCCATATTGTTGTCACCCAGCTTTCCAGGATCCTGAATGACCAATGGAGCGATAGATCTCCCACTCACAAGTTGCTTCAGAATGAGGTCAATTAGATGTTCAGGGTCATATCACTACGGCAGCCATATTGTTGTCACCCAGCTTTCCAAGATCCTGAATGGCAAACAAAACAATACATCTCCTGCTCCTATATTACTGCATAGTGTGATTGATTTGAGATCCAGGGCCGAATCACTATGGAAGCCATGTTCTTGTCACTCTGCTTTCCCAGGATCCTGAATGCCCAATGAAGCGATACATCTCCCACTTCTATATTGCTGCAGATTGAAATTGATTTGATATCTGGGTTGAATCCCTACAGCGGCCATACTGTTGTCACCCAGCTTTCCCAGGATCCTGAATGCCCAAAGAAGCGATACGTCTCCCACTTCTATATTGCTGTAGTATGAAACTGATTTGATATCTGGGGTCAAATCCCCACAGCGGCCATACTGTTGTCACCCAGCTTTCCCAGGATCAGATATAACTGTCTGACCACATAGTCAGCAGCGTCTTTAGTCCTGAGCGCGGTGGACGTCGCAGGTTCGTGAACGCGCAGCGGCCTGACCTCTAATTAACCTTCATTTAATTGTTAGTTCCTTGGCCCTGGCGCAGCTTTTCCTTGGCGTCGCTGTTAGGCATCCGAAAACGACTCATTAATCCCGGGTCATTATATAAAGCGATGTCACTCAGCATTACTCACAGCTGGGCGCACTCATAGCAAGCGTCACCGATATATGGGTGGGGGGGCACCTCAGGCCGCCATCATGGAGGCGCCCGTACAATGCGCCATTGTCATCTGTGTGATAATACGTTCTTCGCTCATTAGCTGATCCAATTAGGGAGGCGTCCTCGCCATGCGGGAATGTCCACCGCTTGGGAATGTCTGGTGGGGTGGGTAGGGGGGGGCAGGTATTTCTCCACTGGACACCAAAACACGATTGGTGCCAGAAAACCTGCTGACGTGACGACCAAAATAAATCAGTCCTGAGAGCAAAATGAGTGGAAAAAAAAAGTCACCGCGTCCGTCTGCCGAAACTTCAATCGCATGAGGTGACCTGATACGGATTTGTTATCTCTGCCCTGAAATAATACAGATATGGCGTAACCGTCGGGAGGATCCCAGTATGAAGGTCATTTGACACTGGGATCCACTCCTGTGGACCCACAGCCATAGCCTGAAACTTCCGGGCCCTGATACAAAAAACAAAATAGGGCCCCCCAGCTGCCATGTGGCATTCACAATACTGGGCTTTGGGTTCCCTCAAGCTGCAGGGCCCGGTAGCGTCTGCTACTTCACTAGTGAAAATTTACATTTTAGTTCCAACTTTTTATTTTTGTCCTTTCAGTAACATGATCTGTGGAGCTGCACAGTAGCAGAGGCGTTCTAGAGTGCTGCTCATCCTGAGCTTTCTGGTGCATGAAGGAATGAAGGAGCACGGAAGTAAATACTGACACAGTCTATCACAATCATAAGATCTTAAAAGGGCTGTCTCACTATAGGGATTGCTGCTTTTTATGTTAAAGATCTTGCAAAAACAAGTCATTACCAGTGTCCTACCTATTCCTAGATATCCTCTCTTGTATGGGCTGCATCAGCTCCTCAGGTCGCTATAGCTACAGACCTGTTTGATGTCTCCTGATAGGCCGCCAGTGCTGGTCGCTATAGCTACAGACCTGTGTGATCTCTCCTGATAGGCTGCCAGCACTGGTCGCTATAGCTACAGACCTGTTCAATCTCTCGTTATAGGCCGCCAGTGCTGCTCGCTATAGCTACAGACCTGTTCGATCTCTCCTGATAGGCTGCCAGCACTGGTTGCTATAGCTACAGACCTGTTCGATCTCTCCTGATAGGCTGCCAGCACTGGTCACTATAGCTACAGACCTGTTCAATCTCTCCTGATAGGCTGCCAGTACGGGTTGCTCTAGCTACAGACCTGTTCTATCTCTCGTTATAGGCTGCTAGCACTGGTTGCTATAGCTACAGACCTGGCTTCTACTGCAGCCTAGTAAAAGCCAGTAAACAGACCCCTGAATTCAAAGTGAACCCAAGAAAACAGGACTGAGGTAAGATGAATCAATGTAGTGAGACAACCCCTTTAAGCAACACATGTAAATGGGGCTGTGACAGTTTACTGGTGTAGTTTGAGCCAAGTAACTGTCGTAGCCCCCGTCCGACAGAGGTATGAACAGTCATACGCCAAAACTTGGTGCAGTCTGCACCGGATATGACACTTTTGAATGACAAAGTTTGGCACAAAACTGCTATGCGGATCCAAACCAAATTCAACCTTTGGCCGGAAAATTTTTAGTGCAAAACCCTCTTTCAATGTACTGACGCATTTCACACTCCTCATAGGTTTTTTAGAGCGGTCCACGCCCCTTTAAACCCTGTTACCCCTGTCTGGAAGCATCTGTGGAGCCAGGCCTTCATTTACATCATGCCTTGTTCTATTCTGTTCTAGAACAAGGAAGATGGAACAGAACGTTTGCCTCCTGATCTCTGTGGGGTTCTTAGGCTACTGGTTTGCTCCATTTTGGCTCCTTACCATTAGATTTCCATGCTGGGCTATTGTTTCCAATCCTTATCTCACCTCAAGAGTTTTCACGTGGTTATCTGTGGGTACAAGAGCAGGGGATATCACTACTTACTGTACTCGGAGTGTTAAACCTGTGTTATCTGGGCATTAATAGGACTGCAGGGACATTACTACATTATCTGCTTGGGGATTTCACGTGTTATCTGTGGGGACATAACGCAGGGGACATCTACTACATTATCTTACTCCCGATGTTATCCCCGTGTTATCTGTGGCATTTACTAGGGCTGCAGGGGGGCATTTCTACATTTTCTGTAGTTGGGGGTTATTTCGTGTTATCGTGGGGTTTCATAGGGCGTAGGTGACATCTACTACAATCTGTACTCAGAAGTTTTCACTGTTTTTTCTATGGTGTTACGTAGACTGCAGGTACATCTACAAATTACTGACTCAGAAGTTATCACTGTGTTATCTGTGCATTACATAGGCGCAGGGGACATAAACATTTCGACTCAGAGTTTAACACTGTGTTATCTTGTGTTTTATAGGACCGGGAGGTGACATCTACTAAATTATCTGCACCTCAAGAGTTTTTCACTGTGTAAAACTGTGGTGTCATAGGACGCAGGGGGATCTCTCATTTTCTTACTTAAAAGTTATCACTGTGTTTTGTCTGTTACATAGGACCAGGGTGACATCAAAACTTATCTGACTCAGAGAGTTTTTCCACTGTGTTATCTGGGGTGTTACTGGGCGCGGTAAAGGGGGCAAATGGGAGGTCAGGGGCGATGGGGAATATCACACAGGTTCTTGCTCTCTCACTGTCTTCCCGGTTCCTGACCCCTTCACGCTGTAGTAAATTCCCCCTTTTTTCAAAGGGAAAACAGTGGCCCCCCAATGTTGCCCCGGGGGGGGGGGGGACCACTGCCGCCTGTAATGGTTTTCTTAATATTTGCAGGAGATAATCCCTGGATGCTGGGTGCTGCCCCTCTGTGTCCTCCACTGTGGGGGTCTCAGCCTGTGTCCGCATTGATGGGCAGGGGGTGGGTGACGCCGAGGGGTGGGGGCTCCTCTCTTCTGTTTTTTGTTATTAATCTCTCGATAATTGAATAATTCTGCAACAACAAAATCACATTTGCACCAAAATTAGCGATTTGAACCAGGTTCCATATTTTCATTACAAACAGTCAGACACACTTAACGCGCAGTTTTCACTGTACAGAGTGTGAACAGAGCCCAGAGACATTACACCCTCTGTGACTGATATCAGCCGCTCCCCTTATAACGCTCCAGTACTGATATAACCAGAGACATTACATCCTATGTGACTGATATCATCCTCCCCTCTTATAACGCTCAGTACTGAATAACCAGAGACATTTACAACCTATGGACTGATATCAGCCGTCCTCTATAACGCTCCAGTACCAGATAAACCAGAGACATTACACCATTGACTGATATCAGCCGTCTCCCCTTATAACGCTCCAGTACTGATATAACCACAGACAGACATTACATCCTAAGTGACTTGATATCAAGCCGCTACTCCCTTTATAACGCTCCAGTACTGATTAACCAAAGACATTACATCCTAAGAACAGATATCGCCCGCACCTCTTATAACGCTTCCAGTACTAAATAACTAGAGACATTACATCCAAAGTGACAGATATCACCGCTCCTCATATAACTGCCCAGTACTGATATAACCTCCAGACCATTACATCCTAATAGTGACTGATATCAGCCGCTCCTCTTATAACGCTCCAGACTGAATATAACCTCCAACATTACATCCTTGTGACTGATATCACCGCCTCCTCTTATAAAACGCTCCAGTGACAGATATAACCTCCATACATGACAATCCTATGTGACTGATACATCAGCCCTCCTCTTATAACGCTCCAGACTGGATATAACCAGAGACATTACATCCTATGTGACTGATAACCCACTCATCTTATAACGCTCCATTACTAATATAACCTCCAACATTAACATCCTATGTGACTGATATCAGCACTACTCTTATAACGCTCCAGTACTAAATAACCCCAGACAAAACATCCTACTGACTGATATCAGTCCACTCACCGCCACCCTGATACCCCCCCTCAACCACCCCACTTTCCCTCTTAAACGCACCAGTAACTGAAATAACCTCCAGCACATTACTCCTAGAGACTGCTAGACACCGCCCTCTTATAACGCTCCAGTACTGGATATAACCAGAACCTAACATTCCTATAGTGACTGATAACACAGCCGCTCCTCTTATAACGCTCCAGTACTGATATAACCTGTACATTACAATCTATGTCCTGATCTCACAGCCGCTCCTCCTATAACGCTCCAGTACTGATATAACCAGAGACATTACATCCTATTTGACAGATGATCAGCCCGCTCCTCTTATAACGCTCGCCGACAGATAAACCAGAGACATTACATCCTATGGTGACTGATATCAGCCGCCACCTCTTAAAACGCCCAGTACTGATATAACCAGACATACATCCTATATGACTGATATCAGACCGCTCCTCAAAAACGCCCAGTACTGATATAACCAAGACATTACATTCTATGTGACAGATATCAACGCTCCTCTTAAACTGCTCCAGTACAGATATAACCATAGACATAACATGTCAATTGACTGATGACAGCCGCTCCTCTAATAACGCTCCATACAGATATAACCAGAGACATTCCAAACCTATCTGACTGAATCAAACCGCTCCTCTTATAACGCACCATTAACTAATAAAATCCAGAGACATTACATCCTATGTGACTGATAACCCCAGGTCCGCCCTCTAAAAACGCTCCAGTACTGAAATAACCTCCAACATTAACATCCTATGGACTGATATCACCGCTCCTCCTATAAACGCACCATACAGAAAAAACCTCCATACAATACAACCTATGTGACAGTATCAGCCGCTACCTCTATATAACGCTCCATAACTGATATAAAAACCAGAACATACAACCTAAGTGACGATAATCACCGCACCTCTAAAAAACGCTCCAGTACTGATCAAAACCAACAATACATCCTATGTGATCTGATATCATCCGCTCCTCTTATAATGCTCCAGTACATGATAATACCAGAGACATACCTCCGAATGTGACCTGATATCATGCCGCTTTTCCTCTATATAACGCTCCAGTACTGATAAACCAGAGACAATACATCCTATGTGACTGAAATCAGCCGCTCCTCTTATACGCACCAGTAACTGATATACCAAGAGCATCATTACATCCTAAGCTGACTAGAAATCAAATCAGCCGCACCTCTTGATAACGCACCAGTACTGGATATAACCAACATTACATCCTATGTGACTGATATCAGACCGCTCCACTTGATAACGGCTCCATACTGAGAAAACCTCCAGACATTACAACCTATGTAAACCTGATATCAGCCTCTCTCTATAACAGCTCCAGTACTGATATACCAGAGACATTACATCCAATGTGACTGATATCATCCGCCCTACTAATAACGCACCGAGAACTGATAAACCCTAGACATTACATCCTATGTGACTGATATCAGCTGCTCCTCTCTAACGCACCAGAACTGATAAAACCTCCAGACAATACATCCAATGTGACTGAAACATCCGCACCCTTATAACCTCCAGTACTGATATAACCCAGCCATTACATCCAAGTGACTGATATCATCCGCACCCCTAATAACTCTCCAGTACTGATATAACCATAGACCAATAACATCCTATGATGACGAATATCAGCCCGCTCCACTTATAACGCTCCAGTTAATGATTATCACCAGAACATTTACATCCTATGTGACTGATATGAGCCGCACCTCGTTATAACTCTTCCATAACTAGATATAACCATCCCAAAAAGACATTAACAACTAAGTGGACCGATATTCACCGCTCCACTAATCACGCTTCCATCCATGAACGAGATATAACCAGAGACATTACATCCTATGAAACTGCTATCATCCGCTCCACTTATAACGCATCCAGTACTGATAAAACAAGAGACATAACATACTATGATGACTGAATCAGCCGCACCTCCTATAACGCTCCAGTACTGATAAACCAGACATTACATCCTATGAGACTGGATACAGCCGCTACCACTAAAACGCTCACAGTACTGATAAAACCTCCAGACTTTACATCCTATGGTGACTGAAATCAGCCCGCACCTCTAAACGCTCCATATACAGATATAACCATAGACATTACATCCTATGTTACCTGATATCAAGCCGAACCTCTTATAAAACGCTCCAGAACAGATATAACCCAATAGACATTACCATCCGATGTGACTGATATCAGCCACACCTCTATTAATAGACTCTCCAGTACTGATTATAAACCAGAGACATTACAATCTATGTGACTGATATCAGCCGCTCCTCTTATAACGCTCCAGACTACATAAAACCAACATTACATCCTATGTGACCGATATCAGCCGCATCCTCTTATAACGCTCCAGTACTGGATTATAACCTCCGACATTTACATCCCTATGTGACTGATATCAGCTGCTCCTCTTATAACCTCCAGTACTGATTCATAACCTCCAGACATTACATCCTATGCGACCTGAATATCAGCCCGCTCCTCTTATAATGCAACAGTACGTGATATAACCAGACATTACATCCATTGATACCGATATCAGCCTCTTCCTCTTATAACGCACAGTACTGATATAACCAGAGACATACAATCCTTTGTAGACCGATAACATCGCACCTCTTTTAACGCTCCCAGAAAACTGAAATAACCCGAGACATGTACATCCTATGTGACTGTATCAGCCGCTCACTCTTATAACCACAGTACTGATATAACACAGACATTACATCCTGATGTGACTGAAACCAGCCGCTCCTCTTCATAACTCTCCAGTACTGATATAACCTCCAGACATTACAATCCTATTGTGACTGATAACAGCCGCTCCTCTTATAAACGCTCCAGTACTGATATAAAACCAGAAGACCTATAACATTCCAAGGACTGATATCAGCCGCTCCTCTTATAACGCTCCAGTACTGATATATAACCAGAGACATTACATCCTATTTCACTGAAATAAGCCGCTCCTCTTTATAACGCTCCAGTACTGATATAACCAGAGACATTACATCCTATTTGACTGATATCAGCCGCTCCTCTTATCAACGCTCCAGTACAGATATAACCAGACAAATACAATCAATGTACTGATATCAAGCCTCTCCACATATAACGCTCCAGTACAGATATAACCATAGACATTACATCCCGATGTGACTGAGTATATCAGCCGCCCTCTTATAACGCTCCCGGTACTGATATAAACCATACATTACATTCTATGTGACTGATATCAGCCGCTCCTCTTATAACGCTCCAGTACTGATATAACCAGAGACATTACATTCTATGTGACTGATATCAGCCGCTCCTCTTATAACGCTCCAGTACTGATATAACCAGAGACATTACATCCTATGTGACTGATATCAGCCACTCCTCTTATAACGCTCCAGTACTGATATAACCAGAGACATTACATCCTATGTGACTGATATCAGCCGCTCCTCTTCTAATGGTTATTTTCTATTATAAATTGAGGGCTTTGGGGTCAGTGCTCCTTTAGGATCTGGGATCCTTCAGTAAGTCCTGCTGTGTTTAATAATATCTAATATAATGATGAGGATGCGGATGATGGGGGTAATTTCTGCTATGATCACTGTTAGATTCTGGATTATCGGTCCATTCTTTACCATCAGATGCCGGTTTATAGGGTTCTTTCTGTGGCAGGAGGTCCCATCAGGATATTTGGGGTGTTAACCCTTTGCCATGTGTCGCTCTCTGATGAACGTGAAGCCTTGTTCTCAGATTAATGGAACCTTCTAGAAATGTAAGTGATGTCTGAAGTCCGCAGTCTGAAGGTGATTGCAGAGGAGCAGCGGAGAGCCCGCAGCACTGCCGCACAGGGGGACACTCACCTCCCCTCACCCGGCCACCCTGTCTTCTCACATCTTGTAAGAAGAAGCAGGAAAAACTCAAGACAATGCTCAGGAAGGGCAGGAAACATCTGAGGAACGTCCTTGATGGACCCCAGAGACATCAAACAGCGCAAAACTTCACTTCTGTTCAGAGACTCCACTCCTTCCCGCACCCTGGGGGTCAGCACAGTCAGGGGCGGGGGGCCGGGAGCGCCCGGACTCATGTTATACTCATCACAACACGAAGAACATGACGTGGTTACCGCCAGAGATGACTAATAACAGACTGTTCCCTACAACTCACCATTTTCAAGATCTCTGCTTGCTGTCACTGACGGGCAACCTCTTAGGCCCGGTTCATATTTGCATTGGAGATGCAAGCTGACCAGTTTTACAAAGGACACCAGCGGCGCCCGATGGACCCCAAAGACTGCAACAGGTCCATTCGGTTTCTGCAGCAATGTCCCTCGTCTGCAAGAGAAAATAGCAAAACCTGCTGCACCATTTTCTCCATCATTCTTGACGGATCTTGTGTCGCTGATGTGAGCCAAGCCTTAAACTTCAAAGACTAAAAAAAGTTCCTGAACTAACACTTCACAGCTGAGGGTTTGTGACAATTGTATCCAGTTCAGACAATCCATGCACTAATGCGCTGATTCCTGGCTAAATCCCACACCGGGCAGGGAATAAACCACCCGCCCACCCCCCCCCATGCACCTGTTGCCCCGGGGCGCGACGCATCGCATCAGTATGAGCCACTACCTGACCGCCCACATCTTCCTTTTCTGTAGTGCACGCGGGTTTCTTCGTTGTGACGCTTTTTCGCACTTTGTTATCCTACTAATTTTCTGTCTTTTTTTGTTATATTTTTCTGTTGTTTGTCCATTCGTTTTTATTTACCTAAACTTCTTGATAAAATTGTGATTTTTTTTGAATTTTTGTTTTAAGTGTGGTTTCACACGGTGCTTTTTTTTTTTTTTTTGCAGAAATGCAACCTAAGTCTGTTTTTCAGATTTATTTGTTCAACAGCAAAAGTGCCGCTAAAATGAGCTGTGAAATGTCATCACTTTCCCATCAGGGAGGTTTCTATATAGGTCATATAAAGTTCTCAGGTTGTGGTTTGATCAGGTTTTTAAAAAAAAAAAAATTTTAATTGTTCTTTTATATTGTACATAAGGTCAGAAGCAGGAAGGCGTTTTTATGTAACATTTTTTGTTATTTTTTCCATTGTAGCTGATGCATTAGCCCAAGTTACAGGGACAGTGCGACCCCCAGCACTCACTGCAGAACTGATCTGTATCTGATAAGACCGAGCAGCCCCTGCAGTTACTGGAGGATACAGCCCCCGGCACTGACTGCAGAGCTGATCTGTATCTGATAAGACCCAGCAGCCCCTGCAGTTACTGGAGGATACAGCCCCCAGCATTGACTGCAGAGCTGATCTGTATCTGATAAGACCCAGCAGCTCCTGCAGATACTGGAGGATACAGCCCCCGACACTGACTGCAGAGCTGATCTGTATCTGATAAGACCCAGCAGCTCCTGCAGTTACTGGGAGGATACAGCCCCCGGCACTGACTGCAGAGCTGATCTGTATCTGATAAGACCCAGCAGCTCCTGCAGTTACTGGAGGATACAGCCCCCAGCACTGAGTGCAGAGCTGATCTGTATTTTGATAAGACCCAGCACCCTGCAGTTACTGGAGGATACAGCCCCAGCTTTGACTGCAGAGCTGATCTGTTCTGATAAGACCCAGCAGCTCTGCAGATATGGAGGATACAGCCCCCGACACTGACTGCAGAGCTGATCTGTATTTTAAATAAGACCCAGCAGTCCTGCAGTTTTTGGGAAAAGATACAGCCCCCTGCACTGACTGCAGAGCTGTTCTGTATCTGATAAGACTCAGCAGCTCCTTCAGTTACTGGGAGGATACAGCCCCCGACACTGACTGCAGAGCTGATCTGTATCTGATAAGACCCAGCAGCTCCTGCAGTTACATGGAGGATACAGCCCCCAGAACCGACTGTAGAGCTGATCTGTATCTGATAAGACCCAGCAGCTCATGCAGTTATTGGGGTAATACAACCCCCAGCATTGACTGCAGATCTGATCTGTATCTGATAAGACCCAGCAGCTCCTGCAGTTACAGAGAGGATTCAGCCCCCGGCAATGACTGCAGAGCTGATCTGTATCTGATAAGACCCAGCAGCTCCGGCAGTTACAGGTGGATACAGCCCCCGGGCACTGACTGCGAGCTGATCTGTATCTGATAAGACCCAGCAGCTCCTGCAGTTACAGGAGGATACAGCCCCCGGACACTGACTGCAGAGCTGATCTGTATCTGATAAGACCCAGCAGTTCCTGCAGTTACTGGAGGATAGAGCCCCCGGCACTGACTGCAGAGCTGATCTGTATCTGATAAGACCCAGCAGTTCCTGCAGTTATTGGGGAAATACAACCCCCAGCATTGACTGCAGAGCTCATCTGTATCTGATAAGACCCAGCAGCTCCAGCAGGTACCGAGCCCCGGTGATCACATGACTGCAGAGCTATTATGTATCTGATAAGACCCAGCAGCTCCTGCAGTTACAGGGAGGATACAGCCCCCGGCACTGACTGCAGAGCTGATCTGTATCTGATAAGACCCAGCAGCTCCTGCAGTTACAGGGAGGATACAGCCCCCGGCACTGACTGCAGAGCTGATCTGTATCTGATAAGACCCAGCAGCTCCTGCAGTTACTGTTGGTTACAGCCCCCGGCACTGACTGCAGAGCTGATCTGTATCTGATAAGACCAGCAGCCCTGAAAGTTACAGGAGGATACAGCCCCCGGCACTGACTGCAGAGCTGTTCTGTATCTGTTAAGACCCAGCAGCTCCTCCCAGTTACAGGGAGGATACAGCCCCCGGCACTGACTGCAGAGCTGATCTGCATCTGATAAGACACAGCAGCTACTGCAGTTACTGGAGGATAGAGCCCCAGGCACTGACTGCAGAGCTGATCTGTATCTGATAAGACACAGCAGCTCCTGCAGTTACGGGGGTGATACAGCCCCGGCACTGACTGCAGAGCTGATCGGGTATCTGATAAGACCCCGCTGCTCCTGCATTTACAGGAGGATACAGCCCCCGAAACTGACTGCAGAGCTGATCTGTATCTGATAAGACCCAGCAGCTCCTGCAGTTATTGGGGAAATACAAGCCCCAGCATTGACTGCAGAGCTATTATGATCTTGATAAGACCCAGCAACTCTGCATTTTACAGAGAGGATACAGCCCACGGCACTGACTGCAGAGCTGATCTGTATTTGATAAGACCCTGCAGCTACTGCAGTTACAGAGAGGATACAACCCCCGGCACTGACTGCAGAGCTGATCTGTATCTGATAAGACCCAGCAGCTCCTGCAGTTACAGGGAGGATACAGCCCCTGGCACTGACTGCAGAGCTGATCTGTATTTGATAAGACCCAGCAGCTCCTGCAGTTACAGGGAGGATACAGCCCCCGGCACTGACTGCAAGAGCTGATCTGTACCTGATAAGACCCCAGCAGCTCCTGCAGTTACTGGAGGATACAGCCCCCAGCACTGACTGCAGTGCTGATTTTTATCTGATAAGACCCAGCAGCCCCTGCTGTTTCTGGAGGATACAGCCCCGGCACTGACTGCAGAGCTGATCTGTATCTGATAAGACCCAGCAGCTCCTGCATTTTACTGGAGGATACAGCCCCCGACACTGACTGCAGAGCTGATCTGTATCTGATTAGACCGAGCAGCTCCTGTAGTTTTAGGGAGGATACAGCCCCCGCCACTGCCTGCAGAGCTGTTCTTTTTCTGATAATACCCCGCAGCTCCTGAAGTTACGGGAGGATACAGCCCCCGGCACTGACTGCAGAGCTGATCTTTATCTGATAAGACCCAGCAGCTCCTGCAGTTACTGGAGGATAACAGCCCCGGCACTGATGCAGAGCTGATCTGTATCTGAAAAGACCCAGCAGCTCCTGCAGTTTACTGGAGGATACAGCCCCCAGATTAAGAGCTTTTTCTGTATCTGATAAGACCCAGCAGCTCCTGCAGTTATTGGGGAAATACAAGCCCCAGCATTGACTGCAGAGCTGATCTGTATCTGATAAGACCCAGCAGCTCCTGCAGTAACAGGGAGGATACAGCCCCCGGCACTGACTGCAGAGCTGATCTGTATCGGTAAAGACCCAGCAGCTCCTCCAGTAACAGGTGGATAAAGCCCCCGGCACTGATGCAGAGCTGATCTGTATCTGATAAGACCCTGCAGCTCATGCAGTTACAGGGTGGATACAGCCCCCGGCACTGACTGCAGAGCTGATCTGTATCTGATAAGACCCAGCAGCTCCTGCAGTCACCGAGCCCCGGAGATCATGTAACTGCCAGGGCCAGGAAGCATATCTGTATATACATGATGAAGAAGGCAGGGATGGTAATATTCCATCCCTGCCTTCTTCATGGAGATCCCGGCTGCTGGCTGACAGCTCTTCCCTCTGCAGCTGTTAGTGTGCGTTTGAGAGCTCTGCACAACCGTTGGCATCAGCAGGGCCCTGACTGCGCCCCCATCCTCTTAAGGGCAGCGTTGCCCATCCTGCTCGCCCATAGAAACGGGGTCCACATCAAAAAAGATACAAAAAATAGCGCTGCTTTCTGTTTTCTAGTAAAAGGATAGACACCATGATGGAGAACCTGCTGGACTCCCTGCAGTCGGGCCGGGTCCTGTGAGTGAGAGTCCTCTGTGACTTTCATTTTACTATAATAACTAAAACAAAACAGAAAAACTGGAAATATTAGGCCAGATGTGAACACAGTGTGAACCCCCGACCTGCACTGATACATTGCAACAAACTATCAGGAGATAAATGTGCTGCTGCTATGTTTAGGATAAAGATTGTTTAAACTGGAGGCGACTGAAACAAACCCTCAGCTGTGAGTACTATTAGTTCAGGGCAGGTTCTATTCTCTGACAGCAAGCAGAGATCTGTGAAGTTTTCAATTGATACTGTTGGCGCCTTTCTTGGTTGCACTCCCTGCCCCTGGGTGACCGCGGCCCCCATCCTGATCCCAGCTGCTGCTGCTGTACTAAGCTGGGTTTATACAATGGGTTTTCTTGTGTATTTTGATGCTTGAAACTGTCATTTTACGCGTCAAATTGCACAAAAAATCACGTAAAAGGTCTCATTGGCTTGAATGGTGATGGCAGCCTCCGCCACATGGTGCGTCACCCGGGAGTGGAGGGCGATTCTCTACAGATTTTCTGCACGGATTTGCATGGACAATGTGTAGGGGGCGAGGAGGCAGATTAGCTCGACTGGATGGGGCTAATCCACGGCCTTAAAATGCAGTGAAAGCCAAGAAGGACTAAGAAGGCGGCTCTGAGGTTGGTCCTTGGATTCCCGCAGTGTATTACACGGATACACGCCCTGGGTGGCTGTGACTCCCTATATCATATAATTAGCTGATTCTAACAAGTCTATTACATTGGTGGCTGGACCTCTGCTGACTCCGGGCCCCCGATTACTTCGGGCCTCCATGACTCTCAGCCTCTGATGACTATGGGCCTCTGATGACCCTGGACCTCCTCTGACTCTGGACCTCCACTGACTCTGGGCCTCCGCTGACTCCGGGCCCCTGATTACTTCGGGCCTCCATGACTCTCAGCCTCTGACTATGGGCCTCTGATGATCCTGGACCTCCTCTGACTCTGGACCTCTGCTGACTCCGGGCCCCTGATTACTTCGGGCCTCCATGACTCTCAGCCTCTGACTATGGGCCTCTGATGACCCTGGACCTCCTCTGACTCTGGACCTCCACTGACTCTGGGCCTCCGCTGACTCCGGGCCCCCGATTACTCTGGGCCCCCATGACTATGGGCCTCTGATGACCCTGGACCTCCGCTGACTATGAGCCTTTGCTGACTCCGGGCCCCCGATTACTTCGGGCCTCCATGACTCTCAGCCTCTGATTACTCTAGGCCCCCGATTACTCCGGGCCCACATGACTATGGGCCTCTGATGACCCTGGACCTCCACTGACTCTGGGCCTCCACTGACTCTGGGCCTCCGCTGACTATGGGCCTCTGATGACCCTGGGCCTCCGCTGACTATGGGCCTCTGATGACCCTGGGCCTCCGCTGACTATGGGCCTCTGATGACCCTGGGCCTCCGCTGACTATGGGCCTCTGATGACCCTGGACCTCCACTGACTCTGAGCATCCGCTGACTCCGGGCCCCTGATTACTTCGGGCCTCCATGACTCAGCCTCTGATGACCCTGGACCTCCACTGACTCTGGACCTCCGCTGACTCCGGGCCCCTGATTACTCCGGGCCCCCGTGACTATGTGCCTCTGATGACCCGACCTCCCTGACTCTGAGCATCCGCTGACTCCTGGCCTCCGATGACTCAGGGCCTCTGCTGTCTTTAAGCCACTGCTGTCATTGGGCCTCTGCTGACTTCAAGCCTCAGCTAATTCTGGGCCCCCTCTGACTCTGGACCTACATTAACTCTGGGCCCCTTCTGACTCTGGGCATCTGCTCACTCTAAGCTTTCACTGACTCTGAGCCTCCAATGACTCTTGGACTCTACTGACTTTGAGCCTCCGCTGATTTTGAGCCAACGCTGACTCTGGGCCTTTGCAGATCTGCTGACTCTGGGCCTCCGCTGACTCTGGGCCTCTGCACCTCTGCTGAATCTGGGCCTCCGCTGACTCTGGGCCTCCGCTGACCCCCCTGAGCCTCTGAAACCTCTGCCTTATTTGGCCCCCGCTGACTCTGAGCCTCTCCCACCTCGCTGACTCTGGGCCTCCGCTGACTCTGGGCCTCCGCTGACTCTGAGCCTCTGCACCTTGCGGGACTCTGGGCCTCCGCTGACTCTGAGCCTCTGCACCTCTGCTGACTCTGGGCCTTCGCTGACTCTGGGCCTTCGCTGACTCTGAGCCTCCGCTGACTCTTTGCCTCTGCAGATCTGCTGACTCTGAGCCTCCGCTGACTCTGAGCCTCCGCTGACTCTGGGCCTCCGCTGACTCTGGGCCTCTGCACCTCTGCTGACTCTGGGCCTCCGCTGACTCTGGGTCCTTGTTATCATCATCTCAAATAAGTTTTGCGTTTTATTTTTCTACCTCCCGGTTTCTTGGGTTCCTCTTTCTTGCATCCTTTCCTTCATAAATAATCCAAGTCATCATATTTTTCCTACTTCTTTTTGAAAATGTGGACTTTCCACCCTCCCACGCGTTTTTTTCCCATTTAGATCTCTTACTCATCATTCTTAGCTGGGATCCTATGGGACTGCAGGTGGATGGAGGTTCCCAGGGTCCATATTTGGGTGAATTCTCCTTCTCATGAGCCTTCAGATGCTGCCAATGCCCCCATATCTCTACCTAAGGGCCAATTACAGATCAGTAATTTGAGGTTGGGGAGATGTATTTTGGTACCTCAGTTCCCCATCACCTCCATAGCAGTGCGGTGACCTATGGCGGATACTCAATAGTGGTGTAGTACCAATTTAGAGAAAGTGGTGCAGTTGTGTCACATGAGCCAAGTTGTGTAATTTTTCTTACATTTCCTATATGGATATAACCAAAATAAAGAAATTTGTGATATTTACTATGTATTTGGAGGTATAGTGCACCTGCACGGACGTAACAGACCAATCAATGCTTGTAGAGCTCTTTTGGTTATATCATGTCCTTTATGGGTCTGAAATGTATTGTTTTTTCATGTATTGTAGATAACTGAAATGTCCAGATGTCACTGCATTGTGGTTCCACTGTAGTCGCTGTCAGTTTGGACAATGGAGTCCCCAGATATATATATACATCCCTGTGTGACGGGCGGTGCAGTCACTGTTTGCGTAGGTGGCGGTTACATTGTTCTGCTGCAGAGGTGCAGCTGGTTTCTGGACTCTATCAGTCGGTGCCCGGCTTCCTGAGCAGATAACCAGAACACAGGAGGAAATGTTCTGCTTTAAGGGACAATGTCGAAAAATAAACTTTAGAGCCGTTTTATCAGAACAATCACGTCCCGCACCAGAGATAAGAGGAAAGGGGCGTCCGGCCTCCACAGAATCAGCTTATAAGGAAAAGTTCTGCAACTTTCTAATACACTTTGTGTTTCAATACTTCAACATTTCCAAGATCTCTGCTGGCTGCCAGTGAATGGGATCAAACTTGTCTAGAGTCACAGGCTAAAAAGCTGTATAGACTTAAGGCTGCTTTCACACAGCGCAGTTTTGGTGCAGTTTTAACTGCGCTCCAGTGAAACTGCCTTTATAACCAGCAGCTTCTTTCAGTCGTCTAAATTGCTCAGAAAGGTGTTTCAAGTAAGTAATCAGTGACTGTGTGTGAAGTCTTGTGGATACAAACACACTCATTGATTCCTCACTTTCCAAACAGTTTAGGTAAGTGAAAGAAGCTGCTGGTAATAAGGGCAGATAATTGGAGCGCAGTTAAAACTGCAACAAAACTGCGCTGTGTGAAAGCAGCCTAAGGCTAGGTTCACACGGCTTAACTGCGGGGCGGAATTTCGCCACGCAATTACGCCGTGTTGACGGGGGCGGGCGGGCGCGGGGGAGTGAGCGGGGGGCCGGCACTTCGCCGGCCCATAGACCATCACTGCTAGCGGCGCGTATACGCCGCTAGAAAGTGACATGTCAATTATCTCCCCGCCCGGCGGCTTCGCCGAGCAGGGAGAGGAGACGTAATCTATAGTTCTCTATGAGAACTGTGATTTACCGTAATGAATGGGCCGTTTTCAGCCGTGTGAACCTAGCCTAAGGGCTTGTCCCCACGGCATGGGTTTTCACCCGGTTTTTCAAACGGTTTTCGGTTTTGAAAACCGTCGGCCAACCGGGGGACAACTTTTTACACAGGCCTCTATGGAAAACTCGTGCAGCAGTCCCCATTGCATGGTGGGGACCGGTATTTGTAATGTGCCGTGGGGACCCGGCCTAATAGTTTTCATAGCTTAATGGTTTATTACAGCTGTATCCAGTCTAGAGAATCCACTGTGAGGCTATGTTCACATGGCATAATTGCGGGGCGTAAGTACGCCCTGCAATTACGCCGGGACTTCGGGAGCTCGCGCCGACTCCCGCTGGGCGAGGGGGGCCGACAGCTCGCCGGCCCCATAGACATTCATACACGCCGCTAGTAAGGCTATGTTCACACGGCTTAAAACTGGACGTATTTCAGTCCGTAATTACGCACCGGAGTGTGCAAATTACGGGCTGAAAACGGCCCATTCATTACGGTAATCCACAGTTCTCATAGAGAACTATGGATTACGTCTCCTCTCCCTGCTCGGTGAATCCACCACGAGGGGAGATAAGTTATATGTGAATTACTAGCGGCGTATACGCGCTGCTGGTAATACAAGTCTATGGGCCAGCTAGGTGCCGGCCCCCCCGCCCCGCCCCCACGGCGTAATTGCGGGGCGTAATTACGCCCTGCAAATACACCGTGTGAACCTAGCCTAATTGACATGTCACTTATCTCCCCGCGGTATCTCCCCGGTGTATTGTATGAGCGGGGAGAGGAGGCGTAATCCATAGTTCTCTATGAGAACTGTGGATTACCGTAATGACTGGGGCGCATTTCGCTCATATTTGAGCGTAGTACACCGCGAAATACGCGGCGAGATGCGCCCCAATTTAACCCGTGTGAACATAGCCTGAGGAGAACAGCCTGATGCATTGTAACAAGTGATCAGGATAGAAAATGTAATCCACTGTGAGGAAAAACAGCCTGATACATTGTAACAAACAATCAGGATAGGAAATGTAATCCACTGTGAGGAGAACGGCCTGATACATTGTAACAAGTGATCAGGATAGAAAATGTACTTCACCGTGAGGAGAACAGCTTGATACATTGTAACAAATGATCAGAATACAAAATGCAATGCATTTAGAAGGAAAACAACCAGATACATTGTAACAAATGATCAGGCTAGAACATGTTCTTCCCTGAGGAGAACAGCCTGATACATTGTAACAAACAATCGGGATAGGAAACGTAATCCACTGTGAGGAAAGCCTGATACATTGTAACAAATGATCAGAATAAATAATGCAATCCATTTTGAGGGGGAGCAGCCTGATACATTGTAACAAACGATCAGGATAGGAAATATAATCCACTTTGAAGAGGTTTTTTCCAGATGAGTCCACATTAGTTTTATTAAAGGATAATGCATTTCAGGGCGCTGACCACAAATGAGGAAATCAAAAAGGGGAGGGGGGGAGGGGGTCAGTGTTTTTAATTGAAAAAAATGCAGAACTTTCAGCCACATCTTGTTGCCGGCTCTTCTGTGTGAACCTGACCCACCCCGGGTTTTCCATATTTTCCTCCTCGCTGTAATGTTATTTGTAGGTAACAATTATCCGTATCCTCTGCTCCTCACTCATCGTACGGTCAGCGGCCGCCCATGCTTTACCTTGTGGCTGCAGCGTCCCCTTAATTCAGAGCAATGTAAGGAAAATCCACGAGGAGTCCTCACCTCCGGGCTAATGCATTAACGGTAATGGCCAGCTAATGGATGGGTGAAAGCTCTGGCCCCGTCCCCGGCACCGCTGCCCGCTGCAGTCAATATACGTTACCCATAATGAACCCTGAAGAGCATGACATTATAATATTGTATGAGAGTCCGGGAAGCCTCAACTAAAGAAGCGGGCCCTGTTCACACACTGCGGAGGCTACTTTCTGGCCATTGCAGTAAATACG
>JAODAL010032500.1:0-46848 GCA_025379985.1 Phyllomedusa bahiana | reverse complement strand
AGTGGAGTGGAGTTAAAATTTTGGGGATTTTTCTGTTTACTACCAGTTGGCATTTTTTGGGGTTATTTTAGTGGGGTTTTTTGAAGCATTGATTTTTTGTTTAAAAGGGGCAATAATAATAAAAAAAAAAAATAAAAAAAAAAAAATAAATAAATAAAAAAAAAGAAAAAAAAAAAATTTGCCCCTTAGTGGGGTTTTGGGAAAGAAGGGGTAGTTTTGTGTGGGGGGCGGGGCCCAAAGGGTTTTGGATTGTTATTAGGGGACAGAGTGCAAGGGGAAAAAAGGTTTAGATAAAAAAAGGGTTTGTTTTTTAGGTATAAATATTTTTTTGTTTTTAAACCACTTAGGCGGATTTTTTTTTTTCCCCAAAAGGGGGTGAAATTTTAAATGTTGTTTTATTTTTGCCCGGAATGGGGAATTTTCATTTTTGCCTGGGGGGCCCCAAGTTTTTATTTCGTGTATTTTTGGCCGAAAAAAGGCTGGACTTTTAAAAAACTTTTCATGGGATGGGGGTTACTTTTAGGGGGGAAATTTTTTGGGATTTTTTTTTTTAAAACATGTTTGCTTTTGGGTTATTTTTGGCCCTTAAAGATTTTTTCTTTTCTTAAAAAAAAAGGTTCCCAAGAAACCCGTTTTTTTTCCCCGAAAAAATTTTTAAAAATTTTTTTCCTTTAGCCTAATTAACAAGAAAAGGGTTTAATTATTTTTTTAAATTCTTTTTTGTGTTCGTAAAAAAAACGGCTTGAAAACACGCTACAAAGCTAGTAGTTTGTGGTGGCTAAAACCCTTTGGCGAAAATTTACTTTCCGGGGGGAAATTTTAAGCGTTGTTTTTCAGCTGTGGTGACCCCAAAAAAAACCCAATCAGGGGCAAACCCTCGTGCCACCCACCGCCCAAAAGTTGGTGGGAGGACCCTGTGGGTTTCTGCTGACCCCGTGTGTGGAGTTTGGTGGGGGAAAACCCTCAAAACCAATTTGAAGCTTGGTTTTGGGAAACTTTTTTGCTTGGGGTTTTACCTTTTCCCTGTAAGTACCCCGGGTTTAAAATTTGTTTTCCCCCAGGGGGGGGGAAACCCCCCCTGGGGGGGGGCCCGGGAGAGCCCGGGCAAAAGGAATTTGTCTTGGGGAGAGGATATAGGTTTGGTTGCATTTCGTTTTTTTCCCACCTGTGTACATTGGTGGGTTTTGGAAAAGGGCTTTTTTTGGACTGTTCCTGTTCCCTTTGAACCCCTGTATCAGCTGGGGTGAGTCCCCCGGGGGAAAACACCTGCCTTCCTGGGGGGGTGCACCCCCCCAGGGGGGGCAGGAGCGGGAAAGGCTTTGGGAGCAGCCCACCCCTAAAACCCCAGCCCCCGGGCTCTGGGTCGGGGGGGGGGCCTTGGCCGAAAATGAAAAACCGGTGGGCGTGGGGCTTTGCCCCCCAAGGCGCCCGGGTGAACCCCCGGCAGTGTCCCGGAGGACACGCGGCGAACCCATAAAAGCCCTCGGAAAAAAAGGGGGCCGAATAAAATGTTTAAAGTGGAAAGTGGGGCCCTGAGGGGGGGGGGGGAAGGGGGGGGACCCCCCCTCCCCGGCCCGCTACCCCCGCTTCTCGGGCCGTTTTTTTGGAGGGGGAGAGAATTCCCCCTTGAAAGGTGGACATCAAGCAGCCCCTATAAAAGGGGAACCCACGGCCCTCTAAAACCCGGGGGTTCCCATTTCAGACAAAAAAAATGGCCTAAGAGAGCTTGAAGGAGTTGGGGGAGGAGGGGGATTATCCTGGGGGGCGCGGGGCTTTCCCAGGGAAAAGTTTTTTTAAACGACCAGCGTTCCCGGGGGTTTGGGTCGTGGCGGGGACGGGGCATGAAAAATGATGGTGTCAGGGCAGGAGCGGGGCCCCGGGTCCGGAGGTGCGGGGGGGCGCGCCCCGCGGGAAGGGCCCCCCCCCGGGAAATTTTCCGGGGGGCCAGCCCGTGATTTCCCGGAAAAGTGGTGCCCCCCAAAAAAACAAGCAAGGCCCCTTTTTCGGGGGCCCGCAGCAAGCAAAAACGTCCGGGATTGTCCCAAGGGCCGGGCTGCGACGGAGCACGTGGCATTTTTCCGGGCCTCGGGGCCCCTTGGCGTCCGCCCCAAAGGGAAAAAGGCAAAACCGTTTTTGGGAAAAGGGCCAAAACCGGAAGTGACGAGAAGGAACCCGGGCCCCCCGGCGGGGCAGCGAATTCCGGCCGTGTAAAAGGGTTTGCCGGAGACAGGGGGCCGCCATTTGGGGGAAAAGGGGAAAAGGGCCCGTCCATTCGGGGAAGGAGGAACTTGCGCAGGGGGGCGGTGCCCGGCATACTCAACGGGGGGCAATTTGGAGGGGGTTTGGGCAGAACCAGGGGGGGGCCACGGAGAGTGCACCCCCTCGGGGGCGGACCCAACTTTTCCGGCCGGGATCGGGGGGAGGTGGGCCCGCCCCCTTTCCGACCCGGGGAAAGTTGGGCCCCCAAGCGAAGAAAAGAGAAAGATGGGTGCGGAAAAGGGGTATGGGAAAGGGAAACAGGGACAATCAGCTGCAGTTTAAAAAAACCCAGCCCCCAATCTACGGGCCCCAAAAAGCCCTAGACTCAACCCCAGCTGGGAACCTTCCCCCAAAGTGTCAAAAATAGTGCACAATGCCAAAAAACCCCCCCTTTTCCCCCCCAAGCATAGCATGAGAGGGTAAAAGGGGAGGGGGCCCCCCAACCCCTGTGTCATGGCCCAAAAGAGAAAAACCAAAATTTTGGGAACCCCCCTTTTGGGGATCCCCCGGCCTTATTTTTTGGGGGGGAAGATTTTTTTGAAGAAGAAAATAAAAGCATTGACGGGCGGAAAAAAGAAAAGAAAGAAGAAAAAAGGAAGGGGTGATTTCCCCCAGAAAAAAGGTTTGGCCTTTGGGCCATTTGGGCAGAAGCGGGGGTTTTGGCCGAAACGTAAACCCCAAAACCCCCTCTCCGGCCGGGAAGGCCCCAAAGGTTCTGAAAAAGTGAGTTTTGGGGCTGGGGGGGAGATGGGGAAGGAAAGATCCAGGAAGACTGTTTACCTAAAATTGGGCCCTGTATTTTTTTCAAAAAGCACCGTGCAGGGCGGAAAAAAGGAGGGGTGCAAAGGGAAAAACCCCAAAGAATAACCCCAAAGAGGGGCCCCCTGGAGGGGGGAGGGGGGGTCCCCCAAAAACCCAGGGGGAGCTCCCTAAAAGGGGGGGGGCTTCTCCAAAAGGGGGGGGCCCCCCTCCGGTGTCCCTGGGGGTTAAAAGGAAAACAGGGAGGGGGGACCCCCCCAATCATTTTTTTTAAGATAGGCCAAAAATATCGGCCCCAAACCCAGGTCAGGGAATTTTTAAAAAAAACAGGGGTCCCCCAGGGGGGGGCCAGGGACGAGGGAGCCGGTTTTGCCCCCCAATGACGCTAAGGGGGCCCCCCATGGAAAAGGTGGCCCAAAACTGGGCAGGGAGGCCTTGAGGATAAACCCAAGAATGTAATGACACAAAATTGGGGTTTAATGACTCTAAACGGGGCCCCTATAACAGCACTCTGAGTGGGGCAAATGGGGGAGTCCCCCCAAGGGTTTAAACCCTGCCCCCTCAGGGGGAGGGTCTCCCCCAAAAAAAAAAGGGAGGAGTTTCGCTACGGGGCCCGGGGGGAGGGGGCCAAAAACCCTTCCTACCACCCCCCTCGGGGGCATAGCAAATTAGAAAAAGGCTCATCCGGGGACCCCCAAAAAAGGGGGCGAGAGGAAAAAACCCAATAAGGGGAAGGAGGGGACCCCCTTTTTTTGGAAATCGAAAGTTTTGGGTTTGGGGGGCCTTCCGAGAAACCCCTAAACAGGGGGAATTCGTGGGGGGCGTTTCCCCAAACGGGGGGGGCCAGACAGGTGGCCGTAAAAAACGGGGTCCGGAAAATTTGGGGGGGGAAATATGCATGTCCGCCAAGTTCTCGGGTTGTGAGCTGCTCCTAAAAAATTGCAGTTTTGCGAAAAAAAGACTTTTTTTGCGTAAATCCACCCCTACGGTTTAAAAGGTTTTTTTTGATTTTTAGCTTTTTTTGGGGCCGCAGGGGTTTGAGCTTTTTTTGGTCGAACTATGAGCTGGCCAAACTCTTTTTTTAATGGTCCCATTTCTCTGTGCGCCCCAATTATCCCCCCCAGAGGGGAGGTCAAGGGGGTGCCGTTATCACCCCCAAAACGAATCACTCTCTTGTTACGACATCATGACCTGGTGGGGTGCTTTGGCGAGGTAATGGGGACCCCCCGGGAAAAAAAAATTTGGAAAAAATTGGTATCGGGTTGGTGCTTGGTCGTTTCAGAATTTTTAAATTTTTTTTTTTTTTTAAAGGGGCCAAAAAGGGAAAGGGTTTTGAACACATCCCAATCGGCCGCCCCCCGGGAAAGGACGGACCCAAGGTCTTTACGGGGGGAAAGCCAAAAGCTGTGCCACAAGTTTTGGCAGCCTGGTCCTTCACCGCGGGGTTTGCAGGGTCAGAAAGTGCCCTTGCGGCGCGGAGGGGCTTTTTGGCTGCCCCCTTTGGGGCCCAGTCGCTTGCACTTGTGTGGGGCCCTTGGAAAAAACCCGTTCCCGGTTTTCCGCAGCCCCCTTGCCAATGCGGTTCCCCCCCCCTTTGGAGGAGTGGTCTTGCGGGGAATGGGCCCCAAAGGCGGAAAGGGGGGGCGGGGTTGGGGAGGGACACTTTGGGGACTTTCCAGGCAGCGCCCCCTGGAGGGGGCGCAGGCGGGATTTGAGAGGACGGGGGGTTTAACCCCTCCCCCCCTTTCGGCCCGGGCCCCCTTCGAGCTAAAGCCCCCAGGGGAGAGTGAGTTACGGGGGATAAAGGGGGGGGGGGTTTTGGGGGGGGGGGAGCGGGGGGGGGAGGGTGCCTTCTCCCCCAAAAAACCCCCCTGGGGATGAAGATTCCAGCGAGCCGTGGGGAAAGGGCAAAAAGAAAAAAAAAAAGAGCGCAGGAGGCAGGGGGGGCGGGGGGGTTTTCCTAAGACCCCCCCCCTGCTCCCCCGGCCAGGTTTTCTAAGGAAGGTTTTCCCCTCCTCTCCTCTGGTGGCCCTTTTCCCCCAAAAAAGGTTCGCCGCCCTCGTGGTTTGACCCCTTCCCTCGGGCAAGGTTTTAGAGTGCGGGGGATTGGGGCCGTGGGGGCGGGGCGCCCGGGGGGGGCCCGGCTCCCGTCCTCGGGGACAGATTTTTCCCCCCAGGGGGGGGGGGGGCCCGGGGGCTGCTGGGGGGGATAGTGAACAAATGGACTCCTCTGTCTGCCAAAAAAAGACCGGGCCCAAGATAGTGGGATTTCCCAAAGGGCTCCAAAGGGAAAGCAGGAAAAGGTAAAACCTGGGCCCTCCCCAATTAATTTTTAAAGGGAAACCCTTTACCTCCTATTCCCCGGTGGAGATCCCTAAAGTAAAGGGGAAAGGGGGGAAAAGGGAAAAATAAAAAGATGAAATTTTTGGGAGGGGATCAATCGTAAAAAAGTTTAAAGTGTTTTTTGGGGATTCCTTTTACGGAAAAAAGAAAAGGGGGTTTTGGGTTTCTAAAAAAAGGTGGTAAGGCGAAAAAAAAAACCCAAGTAAAAAATGGGGGTTTCTTTCAGGTTTTTCTAAAATTTTGAGCGTTTTTTGGTAGTTCTTTTTTCACTTATCTTTGCATATTATAATTTTTTTTTTCCTTTTTTTTGCTTTTTTGTTGTATTTTTTTTTGGGTTTTTGGAAGTGGGCAGGGGTCTTTAACCCTTCCCCCAAGGGTTGGCGACCCCTCCCCCTTTGAGGCTGGCCTCCTTTTAAGTAGCCACGTTTTTTTCTCAGCCGCGTTAAAAGTTAAACTTCTTTTTGCAGGGGGCCAGGTGAATACCATTGCAGCGGTGACAAAGGGCCCGGAGGGAGTGGCGTTTCCCGGGTTTTCGTTTGGCCCCTTTGAGCCGAGCCTTTTTCCCCTTTTTGGCGGTTTTTTTTTCCCCGCCCCGGGTCAAAAGAGAGGGGTTTTTGGGTTAGAGATGGGGGGGTGGTAAAAAACGACGCCGCCAAGGGACGGGCAAGGCAACCCTCTTTTAATTCAATGCCCCCCAAACCAAGAGGGGCGAAAAAAGTTTTGTTCTTTGAAGGTGAACCCCTTTTTTTTATTAGCCATCGGTGTTTTTGGGAGGTGTTTTTAAACACCACCCAAAAGGGGCCTTTCAATAGGGGGGGCCCAAAACGCCTGGGTTTATGAAACCCACTTCACTAATTGCAGAGCCTCGTGCTCCCCTTTGGGGGCCCCTCCACAATCAGGGGCCCCCCCGGTCCCCCCGGTTAACCTTTTTTGGGGGTAGATGTAGGCCCCTATAAAAAGGGTTTTTTTTTTAAAGGAGGAGACCCTTTCGTCATCGGTGTCCTTTGACAAAGTAAAAATTCCCCGATAAACTGTTTAAATTTCTTTTTCCCCCTTTGATTTTTTTCAGAGACTCCGCAGATGGGCAGGGGATACTGGAGGTTTAAATTTGTCTTCCTGGGGGAAGCAGTTTGTAAAAAACAATCCTTTGGGGAAATTTTTTTCAACCAGTCCCTTTTAAAAAGGGTCCTGCGGAAAGTAAAGAGTGGTGGGAGATTTTAAAGGGAAAAGAGAATCTTGAAAAGGGATTTCGGAAATTTCCCCCCCGGGACCCCTACAAAGCTGTAAGGTGAAGGTGTTTCAAAGCTGGTATTGGGGGATTGATAGTAAAAAGGGGACCCTTGAATCGTTGCAATCGGGGATCCTGGTCGCCCAAGCATATCCCGGGTGCCCCCTAGGGGAGAAGGATCCGACCGGGTTTGAATCCCCGGGTTTTTCCCTGGCTAAAGCCATTCCCAAAACCCAGGGTATAACCCCCCTTTGTTGATTTTTTTGGGCAAAGGGGTCACTGAAGAGGATTTTAAGGGGGGCGTTTGACGGACTTAGTCCGAAAAAATTTTCGCCGGGGCCCCAAATGGTTTAAACATCTAAAATTTTTTGGGGCCTTTAAGGACTTTGGCTCCCCTCTTGCCCGGGGGGGGTTGTATAACGGTGCCGTTCATGGGTTCCTTCCCTGGTAAATAAAGGGGGTTTTTTTGCAATTTTTTTCTTCTGTAAAAGGGAAAAGTTCCGCCCCGTTTTGAAATTGGTCCCAAAGCTCTTCTCAATACGGCCCGTAGGTTTTGGAAAAAAGCCCTTTTTCAACGGGTTGGTGCATTTTTCCGCCCCGACCCTTCGGGGTCCGGGCACGCTCTGTTCCAGGGGGGAAAACCCTTAAAGTGCCTTATTTGGTGTCCGGGAGGCAGGGGAGCAGGGTAGGGGGGGCCCATGGGAGGGGTACTTGCTGCCCCGGTTTCAGGCAAAATTTGTTTCGATTTAAACCTTTAGTCCCATGGTTTTCCCCCTTAAAAAATTTGGGGCCTGCCAGGGTTTAAAATTGGCATGTTAAGCCCTTTATAGGGCCAAATTTGCAAGTTTTCCGTGGTGAAACGGGGGTGTGGACACCCTTTTGCAGTTGGGTTGGGGGGTGCGGAGGGGGGCCCCTGTTAAAATTTGTTCGAAAAATCGTTCCCCTCTTGGGGCGGATTGGGGCCCCGGCCCTTTTGCGGGATTGGGCCCGGGGTCCCCGCCCCCCCAGAACCCAAATTTTAAAGGGGGTTTTGGCGTACGCCGATGATGAACCCCTTTTTTGTCGCCTGATGGGGGAGGCAGAGTTGGTTATGTCGGGGGTTTGGACCGAACTCAGTGTGTCCGGGCCCAAATGTTAAACCGGGGGAAAAGGGTGCGGGATTCCCCTCGGTTGGGAGGAGGGGATCCCTTTTTTTTGGATCTCCCGGGACACCCTCCCAAGCCCCCATTTATCGCTAAGAATTTGGGGGTCGAATTGGGCCTGGGGTGATTATCCCACAAAAAACCCTGGGGGGGGCAGGTAAAAGGACCTACTTTAAAAAGGTAATCAGGGGAAAGGGGTTTGGTCCCGGGTTCCCCCTGGGAAAGGGTTAGTTTTGATTAAAACTTACCTGTTTCCCGTTTTTCCCACTATTTGGGCAGCGTGTGTCTTTTGCCAGTTTTTTTCCGGGGTAAAGGATTTTCAGCCTTTTTTTTCCAAAATGTTATGGGGGAACGGGCGGGAACCTAATAAGGGGGAGGGGACGTCTCCCAACCAGGAAGTTGGGGGGTTTATCTATGGTAAACCCCGAGGTTTTCCCTTGTGAAACTTTTTTATAAAATACAAAAAAGGGTGACCCCCTGGTTCAGAGGCCTTTTTGGTGGGTCCTCTCTTGCCGAAAATTTGGTTTACCCCCTTTTCCCTTCCGGGAAATTGGGAGAAAGGAGGGGAGTAAAGGGCCCTTGCGCCCCCGGCACACGGAATCCCCCAGTTAATGTCGCCCCTGCTTAAAGGTCTTCGCCGGGGGGGTCTGGGGTTGGGGAGATCAGGACTCATTCGGGGAAAGGTTTCCTCGAAAACGGGGGTCCTTTTTGCCCCTTTTTCCAAAAGCCCCGGGCCCCCTCAGGGTTTCCCCAGGTAGGAATTTTTCGGGGGGCCCCTTAGTCTTTTAAAAACAAAAAAGAGGGCCCTAGAAATTTTTGGGGATTTGGGCTGGCGTTGTTTTCCACTGGTTGTATCAGGGACAACTTGAAGTCAGAAACTCCAGGAGGGGGTTGTCCCGGGGGAGTGGGGGGTTGCGGTTTGGAAAACATGGACCATTTCTTACTTCAAGGGCCCCTTCAACAAAAGGGGATATCAACTTTTAGGGGCCTCCACCGGCTGGCGAGATTTCCAACCTTTTTTCCGGATGGGCCTATGGGGCGTTAAAGAATTTGGGGGTTTGGGACCGTGTTACTTTTTTATAGTACCCAAAAGGTTTTGTTAAGTTTACGGGGTTTAATGCCCGGGGTCTATTGTCCCCCCCAAAAAAAGCCCTTTTCCCGGGGAGAGGTATTTTTAAAATACCGGGGGAACCCGGGCGAAAAAAAACCCTTTGGGGGTTGGAAAGACTGGGGGCTGAAAGGGCGTTTCCGGGGAGGGGTTCCCTTTTAAAGAGTGCCCTATTTGGGAAACCCCTCCCCCCCCCCTGGGGGGCTGGCATGACACGTAGCATTTTGTTTTGTTTTTTTAGGCCTTCGAAGTAAGGGCTTACGGGGCACCAAACCTGTTTTTTTTTCCTTTTAAATGCCTGAAATTGTTGTTGGTGGTTTATTTGGTTTAGAGGAGGCCTTTTGGGGGGGGTTTGCGTGCCTCTTTGGTGGTGTGGGCTGGGGCGGGCTTTTTCATCCCCCGGGGGCCCTTTGCCCCCGGGTGTGGGAGCCTGGGGGTCGGCCCCCCCGGGCCCTTTGGCGCGGGCCCTGGGGGCCCTTTTTGGGAGGGGGTGGGGGGCTTTCCCGGGATGACGGGTCCCTTGTGGGGGTGGGGGTTTGCGTCGGGGGGGTGGTGCCCCCTGGCGCGGGCCCCATCCCGGGCCGGGTTCGGGGGTTTGCAGGGGCGGTGGGGAAATTGCGGAAAACGGGCCCCCTTTTTTGTGTGTAGGAAATTTCCCGGATTTTTTCCTACTTTGGTTATTATTTATAATAACACTCACCGGTCTTTTTATTGGGTTTACCCCTTCCAATGCTCGTTAACACTTTTTTTTCTAATCACCCAATCACAATGGGGGGCAATCGGGAAATTTAGGCATGTAGAATGGCCCAAAGACAATCTCCTGCATTTTAAAACCCTTTTGCATAAGTATGGGAAAAAAAATTTGATTTGAGTCCCTTTAAAACGGGGATGGTTGTTGGTGGAAGAGTGGGGGAGTTTTTTCAGAACTGCTAAATTTTTGGGGGATTTTAAACGGGTCAAACCATCTTTTGGGGTTTCCCAGAAAATTGGTCCGAAAAAGAAAAAAATCCAGGGGGAGGGGGCGTCCTGTGGGGGGAAAATTTCCTTTTTTATGCCAGGGGAAAAAGGGGAAGAATGGGGGAACGGGTTGGGGCTGATAGAAAGGCCCAACGGGGACTAAAATTAGCCCCCCTTTTAAAAACCAAAGGTAGGCAAAAGGGAGCATCTCGGGAACGCACATTTCGGCGAATTTTTGAGGCTTTTTGGCTCGCATTTTAAAGCCCCACCCCGGGGTTTTGCCACCCCTTTCAGCTAAAAACAAAACTGAGGCTTTTTTTTTCCCCAAGTCTTGAAATTGGGACAGGAAGTTTGGGAAAAAAACCCGTTCCCGGGGTTGTTGAGTCTCGATTTTTGCTGCGCCCATTCGGATGGTGGGGTAAAAAAATTTTGGGTCAAAAAAACATGAAAGCAGGACCAAACCCTCCCTTTTGTAAAAAGGGTTCGGGCTGGTGGTGGGGGGTGTTTTTGGGGGGGAAAAATTTTTTTTCTTGGCACTTTTTTGGGCCCCCTTGGGTTTCCAAATTGGAAAAGTTGAAAACACCTGGGGGAAAACACCCAAACGAAAAAAATTGGGAGGCCAGTTCTGAAGGCAAAAGGGGGCCCAACCCGTTACAAAGCATGGGGGAAACCTAAAAATTTTGGGGCCGGGGGTGGTTATATATATGGTTTTTATTTTTGAAGTAGGTTTTATTTTATTTTGATTAGTGGTAAAAGTGGTATTTTGAAATATTGTGGTAAAAACCCTTGTATTATTTTTGTATATGGGTAGGTTTAGTGGGTTTGGTGGTATTGGGGGGGTATCAGGTTGGGGGGGGGGATTTGGGGTGATCCCATAAAGGGAGGGGGGTTTTGGACCCCGAAAGGGGTCAGGGTGGCCCTGAGGCGGGAACCCTCCCCATTTGTTTTTGGGTTTTGAAATTAAAAGGTTAGTTAAAAAGGTTTTTTTTTTTTTGGGGCCCAAAAAGGGTTGGGGGGTTGGAAATTGGGGGGAAACCACTCATTGAGAGGGGAGGGGGGACCCCCAAATTAGGTCTTGGTGGGCCCTAAAGGCGGAATCCCTGATTTATTTTTTTTTTTCTGTTTTCATTTGCTTTTAAAAAGGAAATTTTTGGGAAACATTCTGGACATTTATTAAAATTTTGGTTTTTTTTAAATTTAAAGGGATGGGTCATTATTTTTAAAAATTTAAAAAAAAAAAAAAATAAAAAAAGAAAATTACAGTGGGGGGATGGTGCACGGTGGTTATTCCATGGGGGGGTTGGGAAATTTAATGGAGGAAAACATGTAGTGTGTGTTTTTGATCAAAAGGGAAATTTTAAAAAAGTGTATTTGTTTTTGTGGATAAAAGGAAAAAAAAAAAAAAAATTTTTTGCAAAATGAGTGGTATGGATGATTGTATTTCCACTTTAAGGGGGTGGGGGCTTAAAGGGCTGAGTTTTTTGTTTTTTGGGGTGTTTTAAAGGGTTTTGGATTATTTACTTTTTTAAAATTTTTTTTTAAAGATCGGGGCCAGCTTGGGCAGATTTTTCTTTTTCCCAAAAGGGGGGAATTTTATGTTATGTTTGTTTTCCCCCAAAAAGGGGAATTTTTTAGTTTCCCTGGGTGGAAAAGGGGCCTTAGTTTTTTTTTATTATGACCCGGGAAAAAAAGCTGGACTTTTTTAAATTTTTTTATGCCGGATGGGCCCCAAATTTCTAAGTTTGGACTTTGTATTGTTTTTTGTTAAATTTCCTTTGGGTATGATATTTTTTAAAGTTTTAGTTTGTGATTTATTTTTTTCTTTTAAAAAAGAGTTCCAAGAAAACCTTTTTTTTTCACCGCCAAAAAAAAATAAAATTTTTCCCTTTGTACCCCAAATTCAAAAGAAAAAATTTAAAATTAAAAATATTATTCTTTTTGTGTAGGGAAAAAAAACAGGGGCCATTGTAACACGCTACAAAGTAGTAGTTTGTGGTGGCTAAATTTTTTTGGGCGCAATTTTACCCCCCAAATTTTTTTAACTGAGTTTTTTTGTTTTTTGCAACCCATAAAAAAGAAACTTTCTTTTTCCCCCGCCAAGAAGAAATTCTGTAGCAAAAAAATTCTATCCAAAGGGTTAAATTTAAACCCTTTTAAAATTCAGAAAAAATCACGGATTTTTTTAAAAACGGAAACATACAAGAAAAATTTTTTCCTGGCAATTTGTGGTGCAAAATTTTTTATCCGGGGGTTACCCAAGCTTTTTAAAACTGGGTTCATTTGAAGTCAAATCAGGGGGGTGTATTTACCCATATACAGAAAATTTTCCCTTTAAAACAGTGTTGTCATTTTTGAAAAAAACAGTTTGTCAGACGAAGAGGTGGCAGGCTCTGACCGGGAAGTGGCATTGGCACAAAAAACCCTGGAACGGGCCCCGGGTTTTGCGCCCCAAAAGGGGGGACGGCAGCAGGGGTCACTGGGGGAGGCCAGAATCCCGCTGCCCCTCTAGGGGCCCGGGGTTTTTTTCCAGAAACCCCAAGGGTTTTTTAAATTGGTTGATTTAGGTTACCCAAATTTCCCTCCCAGATGACATCGGGAAAAACCCACCCAAGGGGTGGGGTGGGAACGCAGACAAAACCCTTTAAGGGGGGGAAACCCCCGGGGGAGGGGTAAAGGGGCCCCTTTTCCCTTCCTCAAAACCCCCTCTTTTCCCATCCGGTTCCCCTACCAAGATCAAACTATTGGGTCTGGGCTCAGCCCCAAAAATTAGCGGGTTAAACAATTTGGGGAGGGCAGTCAACAGCTACTTGGAAGCGAAGAAATGGGGCCAAAAACCCCTTTCTTGCAGTAGGCGGCAAAGTTTGGGTTTTGGGGAGAGTGGCATGGGGGGGAAAAAATGTTTGGGGGGGGGGTCACCTCGGAAATCCCCAAGGGCCCGGGTTTGATGGGGAAACAGCAGTGACATAAAAAACAAAAAATATGAATGATTTGTAGCCGACCGCACTTGGGAGCCTGGTTGTAAGCAAGGGCATCATCATCGTCAGACAAGAGGGCATCAGCTATCGGGCGCGTGCAGGGTTGGGCAGCGGGCTGCTGCCATGCAAGTTGGTTGTGCGGCCCATGAGTCACAGATAGGCAGCAATGCGAGTCGGGAGCCAAGGGCTGCCACGGGTAGAAATACCCTCTTCGCAGGTCCCAGAAAGTAGTGGCTACCGGGGCTCAGCGAGGCAGCGGCGGTATTAGTCCACTCAGTGCTGACGTTTGCGGTAAAATCAGCTACTCTGCTGTGTCGGGTGTTGGCAGTTCATTTGCTAAGAACCGGGGTAAGGATCCGAATATGGGTATTTGTATAATCTTGGCAGAAATGATCGTGGCCAGGGAGATATACATTGTGCACCACGGCCCTGCTCAACTACATGCAGCGTCAACCATCCGTTGCCTGGAGAAACGTGGGCTCATATATATGGTGAAACCATCCTGCCGCCGCAGCAGCAGAGATCTGCGCAGTGGCACGCATGCCATTGCATTCCAGTCAAGGCTTCCACCACCACTGCAGAAGGGAGCTGATTCTCTTTGACATCATCACAATCTCCCGCACCCAGATGTCTTCTTCTCCTCGACTACTCATGCGGACAGCATTCGAACAGTGCGAGGCGATTGCAAAGAGACAACAGTATGTCATCCAACCATCCTAAGTTCAGCAGCTGACCGTGCTCCTGTCAAGTTGTTTGACTGTTTGTGGCAGTCCCTCCCTTTCCCAAATGGAGGACTCTGCACCGTTCAATAGAACTAATGGCTTGTGCCTGAAGGCCGTGATGGATGAGTTCCAAGCCTTAATTCATTTCCAAAAAGGCAATTACCAGCACTTCATAATATATGAGAACAGTAAAGTGGGCCATCCTTGAGCTTATCAGTTTTGTTCCAAGGTGCACGGCAGCAGCGGACCAGTCTGGGGAGCTGTAACTACAACGTCAGAGTTGGCCGTACATGTCCTTATTACTGCCCACTGGGCGAATGTCTTGCCTGCCCAGGCCCACTATGGACCAACAACTTGGACAGGAGATGCCCTTTTCTCCTCCACGTTATCAAACTACGGCTCCTGCGCCAATTGTCCGCCTCCTCCTCCTCCTCCACCACCACCACTAATATGCATGCCTCCACAAGTACTGCTCCATCATACGCACAGTTTAGGCACAGTGTAGTGTCACGCAGTTTTCTACACCTGGCTTGCCTCGGCGAACGAAGTCTCACAGGGGAGGAACTGCTCCCGTCAATTCAGACAAGAAAATCGTGTAGTGGCTGTTCTTTCGTCACCGCGGCCAACTGCAAATCGAACCATAGTGACGGACAATGGAGTAACATGGTGTCCAAGCAGCACCGAGGAGGAAGTGGTCCATGCTGCCCTGCATTGGCCACCGTGTTCAAAATGTTTGTGAAAAGGTTCCTAGAAGTTTCTTCCACTGGATCTTCAGAAGATTTCTGAAAATGGCCAGGAAACTGATGCATGCACTTTATCCATTCTACAAAGCCAGGAACACCCTCCGCCTCAGTGTTGAGCAGCGGGTCGAGAACAGCTTTTCACGTTCCCCAACACACTCTTGATAAACTCGATATTTTTCCACCCATTGAATTCCACAGCCTGCAACATGTTGGACAACTGTATGAACAGAAAAAAGGCCATATTAATGATTTTTTTGATAGATCCAGCGGACAGGAGTACTCTCCCTGGAAACTTTGATGTCAGCCATGGCACTTCAAGCGTTACGTGATGGGGAGGAGGAGAGGACATTGGAGCAAAGCATTGTCTGGTGAATATGAGTGGAGTAATTTTCCTCCCCAGAGACTAAGAGAGGAGGAGCCAGGAGCAACTGTAGGAAGTAATGGTAGATGAGAGGAAGAATAGTCAGAGACGCCGCCTATCACTTGGCAGTATAATCATTGGAGATAGAGGTAGGGAGCCCCTCGATTCACGTTTATGCCGAAGGGACCCGCAGCATGCAGAATTGCCTTTCAATGACAGCCGAATATTCAGCATTCCGGCAGAGGGATAATTCTGGCCTCTCCAGCCCTATTGGACCCTCGCTACCAGTCCAAAATTGGAGCCATTTTTCCCAGCTACGAGAGGGAGGACAAACTCAAATACTATATGGAAATCTCTGTAGTCAGTTGGCCACATGAGGCTAGCCTATGTGTGGGATCGTCTCACCACTGTACAGGGTCTGAACCGGGGTGGGTTCCTCAGGCAGCTCAATGTACAACGTGCTGGCTGCAGCAGGGGTTAAGGAGCAGTAACCAGCTCCATCCATCAAACGTAATTCTGGAGTCATCTGAAGACAGCTTCCTACAACCCCGACTAATGAGGATGGTATTATTGCCAGCAGACATCATTCAGGACCTGAGCAGTCCCCTACCAACAGTGGCGGCCTACTTGGACAGCACGTCGCCGCACCGTGCCAGTTAGAAGATCCGCTGACTACAAGGCATCCAAACTGGAAGTTGTGGCCACAACGATTGCGAGTTTGCAGTTGATAATCTGTCCTCGCCCGGCCAGTGTGTGTGCATCAAGCGTCTTCAGTGCAAGCGGGGGGCCATCGGTCCCCTGGGAGAACCCACTTGTCCATGGGAAAAAAGGGACGACTACCCTTTGTCAAGATGAATCAGGCGTTGATAACGGGCCAGGATATCCATACACTCAAATGCCCTTAGTTCGTCAGTCGGGTTCAAAACTACCTGCCTCAGCCACTAATCTGATGTCCCGCCTACCCGTCCGCCTGATATGCCAAACTCAGCATACAGTTCTCCTTCTGCCCTAACCACCATCCTTTACCAGGGACTTGGTATTTGCCGCTTTACCCCACCTCAAACACTCTGTCATTGGTGCCACCTATGACCTCATGCTAGCTGCTGCTGTTGCTGTCCGTAGCCACCACACTGTGGACACGGTGCCCACTCTCTGACCTCTATGCTGTTTCTCCTCCGCCGTCGACCTCAAATCTCTGCATTGGTGCCCACTTCTTGGCCTACTCCTTTTTGCCGACCTATCCAGAATGTCAATGGTCACTGCCTGACCTCATGCTGCTGCAGCCCGGCCGTTGCCCGTCCACTCTCTGTCATTGACCACTCTGTGCCTAACAACCTGTTTGCCACCTATGTCCATAATGCCTTGTGCACATGACTGACCACATGCTGCAGCAGAGGCTTGCTTCGTGACCTCCACACTGTGTCCTATGGTGGCCACTTGTCTGACCTCATTGCTGCTGCTGCTCTGGTGTGCCCTCCACTCGGTCGTGTCATGTTGCCACACTGTGCCTGCTACTGTTTTGCCACCCTCCAGAAGTGTCATTGTGCCACTGTGCCTGAACCCCCTCATCTAGCTGCCGTGACCTCCACACTGTGTCATTGTGCCATTCTGTGGCCTGCTACTGTTTTGCCACCTCCAGAATGTCATTGTGCCACTGCCTGACCTCATGCTGCTGCCGCCGTGACCTCCGCTCTCAGTCATTGTGCCACTCTGTGGCCACCTCCTGTTGTGACACCTCCAGAATGAAATTGTGCCACTGTCTGACCTCATGCTGCTGTGGCTGCCGCCGTCACCTCCACACTCTGTCACGAATGTTGCCACCTGAGCTCTCAGCTTTTTTTTTTTTCCAGCTTTCGCTGGCATGACTTTATCAGGCTACATTCCCGCTTGAGTTTTTTGGTCAGTTTTGCCCTCTTAAGTGCCCAGGAGTGCCCTATAGTGAAGCGATTCTAAGAGCGGCGGCAGTCATGTGCGTGTCATACTAAAACACAACATTGTATGAAGACCAAACCAAGCTCCCTCTGCATATTTAAGCATGGCACAACGTTCTACAGCACCCTGCAGGCTCTGTGCAGCCTGGAAATAGCTGTTTTTTAACGCAATTCGTGCCGAAGTAATTCGGAACGAAACGAATTTTGTCGGAAAATTCGGCGAAGTGACCAAATCAAATTTTTGAGAAATTCGCCCATATCTACCTATAATAACATTAGCTCTTTTAAAAAAATTATGTATCTTTTAGATTCAAGGGGCCTATATCTAGAATACCTCAGGCCAGGTCTATAGGACATCTGTGAAGTATGATGTTTCCCTCAGCCACGTATCTGATGTATCTTTGATCCTACCCCATATCGTCTGGCACCTCTGTTCAGTTCAGCCTCCAAATCAAATGACACTGTAGCATGCTGGCTCACAGCACATGCCTATCGACTATAAAATATGCTTATTTATAAAAAGACAGCTTACTCCACAGTTCCTCGCACATGATGGGCAGAAAATAAGCAATCATCCTAATTAATGTGTCATTTATTCATATTCTTGTTCATGTCTGCTGTTTAAAAAGCTCAAGTTTTATGCAATACTAATGTCAAATGATTGTTTCCCGTAGCTGGAGATCGACTGTGAAAATGGGAGCTAATGGTTCCAGTGGATAATTTCCACAGCTTTCTTTTTATATGGCTCAATAAAATATCTTCTCAGCAGAAGGAAAAAAAAGTGCTAGAAAATAGAATCTTCTCAGTACATCAATCTTGCTTTACTATTCCCCTTATCCCCTCACGAGCCTCCAATCAAACCACTTGAATTCATCATATTTTGGGCAGATTAAGCATTCTGGCTTTAACGTTGTATAGAATGACCCAAATAAAGTGGATTTTCCCTGTTTTCTCGCTGTTTTTTTGTACATTCGCAGGCGTCAATGTTGGAAAGCAGCTCTCAGGCTGTTTAAAATTCAAGTACTATGCAACTAAGATTCTCAAAATAGAGGTAATGAACCATAGATTATTGCCGTTAGATATTTAATACTCAATCAGTATGTACTCTTTCATGCATATCCCATAGGCACTGCATTTATTCTGACAGTGCAGTACTAGTTCAATTACTTTGCTCATTTACAATAAAAGATTAATGAAAAGAGGTATATTTTAGTTCACAGAGATTAATTGCATCCTGGAGTTTCCCTACATGAGAAATATTCAACACATAATCCTGATAGCTCTTTTTTTTTCCTCGTCAACAAGTACGTGGAGAATTAATAGACCTTCTTCTACTCGAATTCCCAAAAGGATGGCTGATACAAATATCTGGGGAATTGCCGAGTGAAAGTTGGCTGTCTGATGGAAAGAAATTAATTCACCTTTCTTCATAATTCACTGGATGACATTTTAAATTATCCAGCATATGTAAAAGAAGAGAAAAAAATATCCAAGAGATGTCATCGAAGTAGTGAATTCTCACATTGTAAATGTAGTGGCATCAAATAATACAGTGGCTGGTCACAGTATTCACTGATCTTAGGTGCTTTATCAAGGTATGCAAAGCTTGGCAGTTGTTCTGCAATATAAATGTGGGAAGATTTTTAGACTTAAAAAAAAAGCCACTGTGTTCATAGGCTGTGTACGGTACTGCAGCTTACTTGAATAGGGATAAGCTGCAATACCAGACCCAACCTGTGGATAGATGTGGCATTGCTTTTGAGGAAAAAAAATGAAAACATTGGACAAACCTTTTCTATATAAGTTCTTGTTTGTAGGTTTCCAAGTTTGAAGCCACAGAGTGAAAAGTACTTCACACATTTTTTGTGCTTAACTGCAGAGAGAAAATCTGATCGAACGCACTTATGTGTTGTGAGTTAGAGATGTTAAGTGGTGTAGGCAGTAATACTTTTTTATAAGTGCTTTCACTTCACTAGTTCCCTACACGCAAGACTGTCTTAACAGCATTATGGCCCTCAGACATAGCAGTGCAATGGCCCTTGCCCAAATATATGACATCCCACTCGGCCATGCCTCTAGTCACTCCCAAACATAATACCACATGAGGTCATGCCTTTAACCAACCCCAAAAACACAAATATCATCATGTTGTCTACGATGGGACACCCTGCTGATGTTTTATAGGCAACCTGCAGTCTACAAGACTAATTAGCAGTGTCTCCTTGCTCCACCATGGTTTGCATATTCTAAGAACATACAGTTAAATAAGCAGCATCAACCCAGGGGTCCAGGGCATATGACCTTGCTTCCCAGGACATACATTCATCACCTCAGTGGCCTCTATAGGAAACTGTCTAGTGTGCCCAATGGATAAGATGGGCATGACTATATAATGACAAGTAATGAGTTTTAAAAGGGTTTTCTCACCAGACTTTTCTCAGCTTTTCTATAGCTGTGACTGACATTTCAGCTCTCCTATTCGTAGTTGAGCCTGTTAAAAGAACATTGGTGATGGAGGTGTTTTAACAGCAGGGCACAAAGCTACAACACTCGAAAAGGTTAAAGATAAACCAGTTCCTGTGCTGCTGATTAGACACAGCAGGGAGTGATGTAATCATCCCGGCCAGGGCTGTTAAAGCAGAGAAGCCTAGTTCCTTTTGTCCAGTGCTTGTGATAGACTTGCTCTTGACCTAGCATTTTCTCTCTGGACAGTTTCCATTTTCCTGACCTTGGGCCCACCTTTTTGACATCCATTTAATGCCTACCGCTTCTGTACCTTTTCTGCTTTCTCTGGTTTCATAGTTTCATAGTTTGTAAGGCTAAAAAAAGACAAGTCGTCCATCTAGTTCAGCCTGTTGTGCTAAGGTGTTGATCCAGAGGAAGGCAAAAACCCCCAATGAGGTAGAAGCCAATTGTCCCTCATTTTAGGGAAAAATTCCTTCCTGACTCCAATCTGGCAATCAGAAAAATCCCTGGATCAATGACCCCTCTCCTGAATCCTAGTCACTATAACTTGTTATATTATTACGCTCCAGAAATGCATCCAAACCCTTTTTGAACTCGGTTATTGAATTCACCATGACCAGTCCCTCTGGCAGAGAATTCCATAGTCTCACTGCTCTTACAGTAAAGAATCCCTTTCTATGTTTATGTAGAAACTTTCGTTCCTCAAGACGTAAAGGATGCCCCCTTGTTCTAGATACAGCCCTGTGTATAAATAAATCTTGGGAGAGATCTCTATATTGACCTTTGATGTATTTAAACATATTTATTATGTCCCCCCCGAAGCCTTCTTTTCTCTAAACTAAATAACCCTAATCTTGCCAATCTTTCTGTGTACTGTAGTCCACCCAGTCCTTTTATTATTTTTGTTGCCCCGCCTTTGTACCTGTTCAAGCTCTACAATGTCTTTCCTGTGCACTGGTGCCCAAAACTGTACACAATATTCCATGTGTGGTCTAACCAGTGACTTGTATAATGGGAGAATAATGTTCTCATCATGTGCATCTATGCCCCTTTTAATGCACCCCATGATCCTATTTGCTTTGGCTGCTGCTGCCTGACACTGGCTGCTACAATTAAGTTTACTGTCCACCAGGATTCCCAAGTCCTTCTCCATGTCACTTTTACCCAGTGTTTTTCCATTTAACATGTAATCATGTAATGGATTTCTCTTCCCCATGTGCATAACCTTGCATTTATCAGTGTTAAACCTCATCTGCCATTTCCCTGCCCAGGCCTCCAACTTATCCAGATCCCTTTGTAATATTATCCTCTATTGTGTTGATTACTTTACAGAGCTTAGTATCGTCTGCAAAGATCGATATTCTACTGTGTATTCCCTGTGTAAGATCATTAATGAAAATGTTAAAGAGGATTGGGCCCAATACGGAGCGTTGTGGTACCCCACTAGTAACAGCGATCCAGTCTGAGTATGTACCGTTAATTACTACCCTTTGTTTTCTATCAGTGAGCCAGTTACTTACCCACTTGCACACATTTTCCCCCAGTCCAAGCATTCTCATTTTATTTACCAACCTTTTATGTGGCACCGTATCAAATGCTTTAGAAAAATCTAGATATATGACATCCAGTGCCTCACCCCGATCCAGTCTAGCACTGACTTCCTCATAGAAGCTGATGAGATTAGTCCTGACAGGACCGATCCTTCATGAACCCGTGCTGGAACGGCGTTATACATTTATTTTCAGTGAGATACTACAGGATAGCATCTCTGAGAAAACCTTCAAACATTTACCCACAACAGAGGTTAAGCTTACCGGCCTATAGTTTCCTGGATCACTTTTTGACCCCTTTTGAATATTGGCACCACATTTGCTATGCGCCAATCCTTTGGGACATACCCCGTTATTAGACAGTCCATGAATATTAAGAATAGGGGCCTATCTATGACATCACTTAACTCTCTTAGGACACGTGGGTGTATGCCATCTGGACCTGGGGATTTGTCTATTTTAATCTTCCTAAGACGGAGCTGCACTGGTTCTGAGCCATTTTCACCTGACCTTTTATGCATTGTGTTAGTCTGTCTGGTGTTGGTTCTGTGTTTCACTTTACCCAGTGTAGGGACCGTTGTCCAATTATCGCCAACCATCTAGGGTCCGGAAAGCAAGTAGGCAGGGACAGCGCTGAGGAACTTAGCGCTAGGGCTCACTGTATGTCTTTCATGTTTCAAGTCCTAGCGTCCCCCTACACCAACCAGCCACTGCAACAGTGACATCCCTGTTTGGAAGTAGTGGCAGAAGGTGCTTACTATTTATTTTTTAGAGAAAACAGACAACCCCTTTAAGAAAAAAATTGCAGAAGCTAGTTTCGTAAAAGAAGTAGGCTTCTTTCCTGTGACTGCTTTTCCATGTTAAACTACAGCAAAGCTATGAAGTCCAATTATTTCCTGATTTTTGTTATGTTACTTATTTAGATTTGCTGTGAGCTGACAGATTTGTTTTACAATACAATTACTGCTGTAGGGTCTCCTAGAAAACAACAGACTTTTCACCATGGTACCAGTTTTCTCTTGCACTAATAATTGAGGAACTGAACAACCTTACATAAAGCAATAGTTTCAAAGTTATTTCATATACATCAACTTGTTTTACGGAATGCTTTTTCTGAAGATGTACCAAGTATCTTCAGTGTTGTCATCAAAGCCCTGGTTTATTTATGTCACTAAAAAAGGGGCAAATCATTTATATTTTATGTTGCTAAACATTTCTCGACAGAATCTGACATACAGTAAACATAGGAAAGTGCAAAAATTCTAACTTAAGGTAACAACATTGAGGTATTTATATGATGGCATAAAGTGACATAATGTATTGCATACATTGACATGACTTTTGGATATGGGATGAACCCCCGCTCTAACTAGTACCCAGTTCAAACACAAGAATAAATGCACTAACACATTCACCTTTGGTGTCAAATGGCCACAGCTTTATTCAAACCACATAAGTACAACAAACATGGAAGGAGTCAGGTGGAGTGCTAGACAATTGTGTGATAGTCCTAGCTGTCTGACATGCAGCACCCGGCAAGACAGCAATAAAGGGGCGGCACGCTCTGGCTTGCCATTCTAGCATAGCCAGTACACTTTAGGGGCACCAATGACCCTACTGAAGATCCTCACTCCTGATTAACCACCGTGCCCACCCCTGGATGCCATTACCATTATACCATCCTTAAGGCTGGCCACTTCCAAAGCTCAGCCTCTTCACACCATGAGATTTAACATCCTCTATTAGTTAAAATTAGTCCACCATAACTTGATCTGCAACTTCCACCGGACTCCTGAACCGTAACATAAAAGCTGTGACAGGTCATAATACCAAGATTCATATTTTTAACATTTTCTCTTTTTTTTTGACCAAGAAGCAATTTCCAGACTCAATTTGAGTCATCCTACAGCACTCAGGAGAGGAAAAAAACCCTGTGGAGGAAACCTCTAGGGAACCATGGCCGAAGGATTGCCCTTCCCTTGGGCTTAAATAGATAATGTTACACAAGTACTCATCAGTATCATAATAACTGTGTCTGAAACCAGGTATACAATAAAGTCAACATGAAACAATACAATAATACATTCGTCATTGTACAGATCATAGCTAAACACAAGTTTCAGACCATTCATTAAAAGAGAGGCGGGTGGGAGGGACATCTTTTCTTGACGTCTTGGTGGAAGAAAGAGGAAGAAGGAAGTGAAGACCAGAAGTTAAATCTATACCTAAACCCCACCCTCCTCACAGTAAGCTCTTCCCTATCCAGCCACTCCTCCCTCTCATATCACAACCATCCCTGCTCATAACTATAAACTACACAGACAGGAGCTTAAGCACAATGCACGGACCTCAAGCTGCCCTCTCAAAACCTATCCCCTTTGCTCAAAGTTACTTACAATAAATATACTATGCATACACTGAAACCCGCAGCTTAAATACCTACAGCTATACAGCCAAAAACTCACAGACTATACGCGAGCTCTAGGTTCCCCCTTCCCAAAGTCATGGTCCCCCTCGCTTAGGGCTTCGGGGGGTTCTTTATGACACCTTTTTTATAGTGGTTTTACCACGATAGAAAATGATGGCATGTTGATAGCTTACCTGTCTGACAGGTGTAGGTCCCACCTCTGGGAATTGCACTTATAAGGGGAACAAGCCTCTGAAAGTCAAAGAGCAGACTGGAGAGCGGGTCACGCTTGTGCACGGCTCTCTTTTCTGTTCTATCGGAGTTCCGAGCAGAGCCAGACACACCACTCGGCTGTATTCGGAACTTGCAGAGCACAGAATGGAGAGTAACCATGCAAGTGTGGCCAGTTCTCCAGTATGCATTGTGACTTTTGGGAGCCCTTTCCCGAGATAGGTGTGGGTCCAACCTCTGGTACCTGCACCTATCAGACAATGATGGCATATTCTTGCAATATGCCATCATTTTCTTTTGTGATAAAGCCTCTTTAAACTACTGTCCTGACTATGTGATCTTGATTGTCCTTTATTTTACAAAGTCAAGTCACATTATTATGACCACCAGCTAATATTCAGAGTAACTGCTTTGTGCAGCATGGACAGCAGTTAGATGGGCTGGGAATGACTCAATAAGGTCTTGGTAGGTTGTCACAGGTATCCGGAGCTATGCTGACTGCAGTGGATCCCACAGCTGGAGGGTGCATGGAGGGGGAGACTCCATAGAGTGAACATGATGATTGAGGGGGTCCCACAGATGCTCAAATGGGTTAAAATCTAGGGAAATAGAGGGGCAGGATAACACTCAGGGCCACATGTATGAAAACTGTCTAGGTCTAAAACTCACTTTGTTGCCCATGGCAGCCAATCAGAGCGCCAGTTTAATTTTACCAGAGCACTATATGAAATGATAGGGGTACTCTGGTTGCTATGGGTAACAAAGTGAGTTTTAGACCTAGACAGTTTTCATACATGTGGCCCTTAGTTATGCTCTTCCAACCAATGTCTAACATTTCTAGTCAAGTGGCATTGTCTTGCTAGAAGATACCATCCGCCCCAGGGAAGACAATCAAAATGTATGGGCGTATGTGATCTGCAAGGATGGATTGATAGCCAAATCAGTTAAGTACCTTCCACATGGATAAAAATGCCACAAAAACATTCCCCAGACCATAATTTTGCCACCACCAGCTTGTGTTCTTCCAGTAATTGTTGCAGGGTGTTGTTATCTGAGGTTTCTTGCCCAGCAATTCAATGTCCATGAATTAAATGAAGAATAAAACATGACTCATCAGAGAAGGCAGCACTTTGGTAACATTGGAGATCCAATTCTAATCTCACTGTGAAAGTTCTGGGAGAGTTAAGAAATATGGATGAAATAACATGATGATTGTATAAACTATTGTTATAACGGGCCCAGACCATTTTTTTTATGTTAAAAATTTTGAGGAAACATTTTTTTCAGGGAAAATGGGTTTGTTTTTTATTTACTTTTGTTTCTTTTATGTTTAACATTTTTAAACAGTTTTTTTATTCCACTATGGGGCCATACTATGAGATCACTTTTATAATACATAAAAACATATTGCAATCATACATTATGTATTTTGCCTATTACAGGCAATCTCTAACACATTTTTTTTGGCAGGGATCTTACAAGCTTCATGAATGACAGATCCAGAGGCCATTATCTGGCCTTCAGCTGCCATGGCCACAATTGAACCCCTCTTATCACATTTGTGGGGTGCTAATAATAAGAGAGAGAGCCCTCACACTCTGTTAACCTCCTACCTGCTGTGGTCATGAGTGACCACAGCATCTGGGGCGTTAAAATCAACAGTTTGGCTCATGCTGTGGATGGTAGAAGTACAGCTATTGGGGCCACACATTCCAAGAGGACTTCCTTTTTACCAAGAGTCTCATAGACAACCTGGGAAAGTTGGCAAGTATGCTAAATCTAGGAAAACTACTACATATTTTCATGTATTTATCTTTGATCCCGATGATTTGTATTATTATATTTCCTTACTTTATGGGTCCTGCACTAGAGACATATTTCATTTATTCTCAAGTCTTAGATATGAATAGTGTTTTGAAGGAAATCTGGGTAAAACTTTAGATTGTTTATACACTTCCGAGATAAATTATTTGGCACCAACAGTATTCTTCTATTGTTCAGTTATAATTTTTGTCAATTATATGCTTTTATAGAAATTGCTCAAATGAGACCTTCGAAAACAGAAGGTTGAAATTTAACAGATTGAGGTAGGTGTTTAATTGTATGGGACAGCTTGAGTGCTGCCTGATATAGACTTATGTGATAGTGTGTTCTTTACAATACTTTTCCAGTTATTTTTTTCTGAAATTAGATCTCTGCATGCACCACAATGGGGCTAGTGGTAGAGAATTAAACACTGAATTCCTTTAATTCTTTTATACCATCCGTTATTATGTTGTTTAGCTCATGGAATTTTTTGTTCTTTTTTTCTCTAAATGACTACTTTCTAAAAAAGCTAAATGTAACTGTCAAAAGTTTAATGAAAACCTATTATATAATTACAGACATGTTAATGGTGGTAAGTGGTAATATGCAATAAAATAGCTGGTTTGTTACTGTTCCAAAATTCAGACAGTAGCTAAGTGGACGCCTTACTAAAATTATGTATTACTGAAATAGTTTCCAATTAGAGTGAAGAGGTATACAGTACGTCTCACCATCTGCAGTGAGAAAAGCAATCATAGTTTAACAGGATCAGTGCAAATATTTTGACTTGAATTTTCAATTTAAAATAATGAAACAACACTATTAATTTGGTCCATGGCTATAGTACATCACTGTTTTTCAAGTGGTACATCGGGTCACAAAACTTAACAGAAAAATGGGACATTATTTAGTAATACTAGCACTCATCCTTCTCATGGATATACACGACATTTGAGTAGATATATAGCAGTAGTTTTGCACTTGAGCAATCTCCCTACATGGTACTGCAGCTCTCCTACATGCTGGTGTGAGCTGGTTCTAATCTTATGTACAGTTATGTATTAAGCAATTTGTTACACTTATTGTGTTAGTAACTTTATTATCAGTATTCTGCATCTGTACAATTCTCTCATGTAGCACTGGAACTTTTATTGCCTCCTACTGGGAATGGATTTCCAACCTGTTTCAGAAGCAGTAAGTATGGCCTTTTTCAATGATTTAACTAGATAATGTTCCATTTTTCTGTGAGTTTTTTGTAAAGTGCTTGTAAAGTTAGTGTATGGAATTTTGACAAGGTTTGTGAGTTTGCATATTTTGAACAAAATATAAACTGATACCTCATTATTGATACATTTTTCAAGATGCAGTATTGGACTATGATAATGGGGAACATGGGATCTCAGCATTTTGTGTTGGGCACTATATTGTGAAGTATTTTAAAGGAAAGGCTCGGATAATCTTTAACTCCATAAGGACACAGCCAGTTTTGCACCTAAAGACTGAGCCCCATTTTTTAAATCTTATGTGTGTCACTTTTTGTGGGAATAACTTTTTGAAACTATTACCTATCTATGTAATTCAGAGACTGTTTTCTCGTGACACACTGGGGCAGATTTATTAATAGTGTCCAACTGCAAGACAGTTTTAAGTTAGGCTAGATGGTCTTACAATAAATCACATTTATCATAGTGCTCATAAATCTGACGCAGGTTAAAACTGTCTAGTCTGACTTTGTACCACTTTCAAGTTGGCTTACTTCTATGGCACTAACTACGCCAAAATGTTGGCACATTTTTGGCGCACATCAAGTTACACCCACTTTTAAATGGAGCCATACCCCTTTTACCAAGGCCATGCCACTTTTGCAGGAATTCTGGTGCAACTGTCTTGATAAATATGCACCTTTGTGCTTTAAGTTAGTATTAAATTTTAGTCCATACAGTACTTGTTTATTTGTGAAATATATCAAAATGTGAAAATTTTGAAAAAATTTGCCATTTTCAGAGTTCAAAACTGTCTGCTTGTAAGACAGACAGTTATACCGCACAAAATAGTTTATAGTTAGCATCTACCATATGTCTACTGTAGGTTAATTTTTACATTTTTTTTAATTTTTTACAGCATTAGGTGGCATAGAAATTTAGTAGCAATTTTTCACATTTTCTATACAATTTGCAACACTGGTTTTTCTAGGGACCAGTCCTGTTTTGACATGACTTGACTTTGAGGGGCCTGTATGTTAAATTCCCCATATATATGACTCCATCTAAGAAACTATACCCCAGTATTCAAAACAGTGTTTAAAAAAAGTTTGTTAACCCTTTAGGGGTTTCACATATTGCAGCAAAGTGGAAGTGACACTTCATAATTTCACTTTTTTTTTTTTTACGCATTTTCAATTTTTATCCGTTATTTACTGGAACAGTAAATTATATGAGGAAAATACAACTTAGTTGATTCCAATGATTCTGACATTTTTAGAGATATCCTATATGTGCCCTTGTGCACAATTTGTCTCAACCATAAGTAGGAAGAGCACCATTTTGGGGCCTCACGTTCATTAGGATTTCTTTAGGCGCCATTGCAGGTTTGTGGACACCTTAAGTTGTTAAGACTTTATACACACCACTAAAAAGACATCATTTGGGAAACTACACCCCTTAAAGGGGTTTTGCCAAGAAGTGAGTTCCTCACCTAACAGGCTGATACTCCCCTCTTGAGGCTTGAAAAAGGGGCGTTGTGTTTCTGTGTTTATAAAAACAAGTACCTCCTCTGTGATGTCATCACTCCACCTGCCATGCACGCTCCTGATATTCAGTCTCTGTACTTGAGCAAACATGTTATTTGGCTAATCCACAAGGGATAATTGTATTGTGCACAAGCTCTACGGTTTTGTCTTCTCCCAATTATCTGCTCAGGAGAAAAGATAAACTCCGAGCAAGCAGTGTTCTTTCCTTTGTTCACAAACTGCTGCAAGGGGGAGGAGGGCTGAGCAGGGAGCAACTACATTTTTACTCAGATAATTACATTACAAGCAGTGGAATCTCCATACAAAAGACACAGGATCTTTTCTCCCCAGTCCCTTCAAAGCTTGTTCATGTTCCCTGTCATCAGATAAGAAGTACAAACAACACAATCACGGCCAGATCAGCTCCTGTCAGCTACTGGTTGTAGCTAATGCAAACAGTCAGGAAACTAAGGCCATGTAAGAAAGGCTGTAGCTCTCACAGGTTTCACTTTTTTAATGACATATATTTAGAAAAGTGATTACATACCCATTTTGGAGGATCCCGCATCAACATTAGATTGTGGCAAAACCCCTTTAAGTAATATATCCATGATGCAGTTAGTATATTGGCCCCACATGTGTTTCACAGATTTTTTTATGGGTTTTAAAAAAAAAAAGTTTCCAATAAAATAAAGTTGTTTATGAAAGTGTTTCACTTTTACAAGGATTCCTGTAAAAAAGCACCAGAAATGTATTATGAAATTTCTAAGTTAGAGTATACCTTATATGTGGGTGTAAACTGCTGTTTGGATGCATGGCAGGGTGTATGAGGGAGGGCGTACTAATTGTCTTTTGGAAAAAAGATTTTGGTGGGTGCCATGTCCCATTTGCAAAGCCCCCACAGTACCAGAACAGGTGAGACCTTTTAGAAGTCCACCCATTTTGGATTCAATACCCTTCAGGGAACACATCTAGGGGTGTAATGTGCATTTTTGACCCACAGGTGTTCCATAGTGTTTTAGCATTGGGCCGAAAATATGGAAAAAAAAACAAAACAGTGATTCCGCCATTATTTTTCAGGTTTCATTTTTACAGCGTATGCTGTGTGGTATACACAAAGGATAACTTTACTAAGCAGGTCAGTACAATTACAATATAAATTTTATATTGTTATGTTTTACTACATGAACACTGAAATGCATTAGTAAAAATTTGTATTTTATGTCATCTTTCTGTCACATTCTATTCTGACAGCCATAACGTTTATATTTTTCTGTACACAGAGCTGTATAAGGGCTTGTTTTTTGCAGCAGGAGTAGACATTTTTATTGGCACTATTATGGCGTGCATATTTAATGTTAAGTGCTTTTTATCAAGGTTGTTGGAAGGTAGGATAAACAAAAGACAGGAATCTGGTAGTATTTTTTATTTTTATTTTTTACAGAATTCACAGTGTGGTATAAATGACATGTTAACTTTCCTCAACAGTTTGATACAATTACTTGAAACCAAATTTAATTTTTTTCATGTTTTACTGCTTTCACTCAACAGAGTCTGAATAGTCTGAGAGCCATAACTTTTCTGTTTACAGAGCTGTGTATGGGCTTGTTTTTTGTGTGATGAGTTGATGATTTTATCAGTATCATTTCTTGAAGGGACATAACTTTTTGATCTCTTTTTAATCAGTTTTTTTGGGAGTAAGAATTAAGAAAATATGGCAAATCTGGTATTTTTTTTTATTTTACAGCGCTCACCGTGCATTATTCATGACATGTCAATTTTACTCTGTGGGTCAATACAATTATGTTTTTTGTTGTAGCACTTTTTTCTAAAAAAAAACCCTGTTTTTTATTGTATAAATCAATATTTATGCATTACTTCATTCTGATCTTTTTTATTTTGCAGTGTAAGGAGTTATGTTTTTTTTTTTTTTTTTGCAGAATGAACTGATCTTTTCATTGGTACCACTTGGAAGTTTATATGACTTATAGGTCACTTTTTATTCTATTTTATGTGCAGCCATTTTTGTTTTTTCTTCCTTTTTAACGGCGTTCATCTTGCAGGTTAAATAACAAAGCATATTAATAGACTAGGTAATTATTTATGCAGCAGTACCAGATATGTTTACTTCTGCATTTTTGATTTTTTTTTTAGGGCAATTAGCTTCTGTAATGGGGAAAAGCCAGTGTGTCAGTTTTTACTTTATTTTTTTGTGTGTCTTACTTTTTTCCCTTTTTAATATTTTTACAGTATTTACACTTGACAGTGAGCTTTAGATCTGTTACACCACAGAACAGTACATCTGTAATGTTATATGTTAACTGTCATCACCATGGTAACTGTCAATCAACTGCCTGGTGACGTCACAGGCAGCCCGAAAGCATTTGTTAAGCTTTCGGGTTCTCAGGTTCAGGAAAACATTTGGCACCAGCGATCGCGCCGCTGGGGGTCTGATGATTGCCAAGAAGCCACCTCCCTCTGTCTCTCGCTTAACTACCGTGGTCGTGTCACATCTTTTGACACATTTGTTGTGCAGTAAGGCACAGCAATTAATGCTGTACATTGTTGCACAAAAAGCACATAAAAAAACACATCAAAAACGCACCATGTGAAAGCACCCTAACCAGCTTCTAATATGCTTAAATAATGGCCTGCACAATCATCTAGTATCAGACAAACATAGAATGCACACCTGTTATCCATCTGTCATGCCTTTCCCCCCGGAGCAGCCTACTTCTGGGTCAGATTAAGGCAGTCAAAACTACATATTTCAGATGAGAAAGTTCCTCATGTCCACAGCAACATATAATTTCAGCATTCTAAGTTATGAGAAAATTAAGAACATTACATAACATACCAATAAGAACAAAACAGTACAAGTTATGACAACACTACATATCCCACTGAAATGGTAAAAACAGGTGACATATTCTAACAGGTAATTCAGAAAACTCAACATCATGGCGAATTAAGACAAAATGGTAGATGAGCAATAATCAGCTACATATATTTTGATTACCATCACAGGCACTTGGAGTATGCTAGGCTTCTGGATTGATTGAATTATATGGGGAAGCACCAATACATGCAATCTCCCATGTATGGTACTGTAGCTCCTTGTATGCTAGTGTGAACTGTTTTTCCTTATGTGCAGTTTATGTATAAGACAATCATTCCACTCATAAATAGTTGGAGTTTGAATGATTGTTCATCAGTATTCTGCACCTGCATAATTTCTCCCATGTAACAATAAACCGTTTTTGGCATCTCAATGGAAATGGATTTCTGAGCTCACTTTGTAGCTGAAAGTTTGACCTTTTTACTGTAATTTTGGTACATCAGGTCACATGAATAAACAAAATTGTAAAGAGAAAATACCTCCGATGGTACATCTTCTTCTTTTGTCTGAAGGGTCTAGACCAGACGCACAACATTGATGGAGGTGGGGGCCTGGACTCCCTGAGTCTGCCGTTATGTCTACCTGGGACCGCCCCCAGATCACCCAAAAATGCCCCAACATGTCCAGCAATGCCTACAGCCTACCACCAAACTGGTGACACCACCTTTATTGAGGAAAGAGTTTTCACAGGTCATGCTATATGTTCAGTCTTGGTCTAGACACTTTATAACAGCAACTGGCATTTCTTTGCATCCTACTGGGAACAGATTTCTGAGCTGACTTTGTAACAGAAATGTTGACACTTTTTTCCTGTTATTTTGGTCACAAAAAAAGGTTCTAAATAGAAAATAAGTACTGTAGCACACCTTCTACTCTCTGAAGGGTCTAAACCAGACCTGCACAAACTTGCTGGAGGTAGGGTCCTGAACTGCCTGGGTCTGCCCTTATACCCATTTGGGACCACTCCTGGACCACCTGGGATCACCCATGATATGTCTAGGAATACCCTTGGTCTGCCAAGGAATGCCTCTGTCCCTCTCCCAAACTGGTGGTACCGGTTGTTTTGGAGTCAGAGTTTACACAGGCCACGATATATGTTCAGGTCTGGTCTAGACCCTTTATATTAATAATAGTAATAATCTTTATTTATTAAGTGTCAACATATTCCACAGCACTTTACAATGTAGAGAGTACAGACCAAAAGAAATTTCAGACTTTGAGGATTCTGAAAACATTTTTAAAAGCGTAGATGACTAGAGTGGACAAGGGATTCAGTATAGGTAGTGAAAGACAGTTTGGAATCTATTATAAACCCAAGACAGTGGGTCTGCTGCATAGGAGTTATGGTTGTACCACACACTGAAACAGAAATATCTGGTTTGGGTTAGTTAGTGACTAGCAGAGTGACATGAAGTTCAGTTTTAGTTTGTGATAGAAAGAGGATATAATGTTCAAGACTGCCTTTAGGAAGAGAGACTTCACGAAAAATTTGTGGATATAGGTAGGTAAAGATTTATGGAATTTTAGGGTACTGTGTGGTACAATGGTGGTACTTACTGTAAACTTTGCTTTTTGCTCAGATCAGAATGGTTTTGCTTTTTGCAGTTGATTTGCATGATGACCATCACGTTTTCAATAGTCCAGGGTACATTACATGTAAATTAAATCTTTATTTTATCAATTTTATAGAAAAAAGTTAGAAACCGATTAATTTCTTGGAATAAACCATTTCTTCTTTGCCAGAATAGTTTTCTGTATATTCCACATTATGTTGCCCTATTTTAGTAATTAAGATGTGATGTGTAAACAATATTAGGTGACTGTTCTCCTTTTGCAGATATTAGCGTAACAAACCCATTAAATTGTTAAGGATGTTTGCAGAAATCAAACTGTTTTTCATCCTTCCATTTAAATTTAGAAATGTAAATCGCTCTCAAAAGAAGAACATAACATATTTACTCCTGAGTTTGCCAGAAAAATAGCAAAGTGTATATACATAGAAACAGCTGTCAAAAAGTGTAGCTTTTGAAAGTTTTAATTTCTAATACTTAGGTATATCAGGTATACTAGAGATAAATCTATTACAACTGTGATGTCGGCTATACAATGATAGCACTGTTTATGTCAACAGTAAGGAGTGGATAAGACTCTGCTTGATTAATATTTGTATTTCCTATGGCAAATATCAGGGGACTGTTGAACTACCCATTACACCTTACACTTTCATCAGGTCCTTGTTTAGCCAAGAGTCAACTGATGTGTAAAATAAACTTTTTAACCCCATCTTGCTGAATCCTACATTCCTGGTCACATTTGTTTTTCCCTCCCTGCCTTCCCAGAGTCAAAACTTTTTCATAAAAAAGCATATATATATATATTATATATATATATATATATTTTTATATATAAATTTTTATATTATATATATAGGCTTTTATTTTGTGGTATATGATGTGCTTTCTAATGGTGGCAGAGAAAGAAAGAAAACAAATAGAGGGGGAGCACAATAGTGAGAGTACGTTTACACAATAAAAAAAAATTGCAAGTAACAATCTTGCTCACCTTTGAGAGTTGTGCTGGTAGTTTAGAGGCACAACTCTCATAAGCGCATATAGGGCTCTCCGTCAGAGCCTCACACACGGCAGCCGCTGGTATCCTTCTCCAAAACCGCAAAAATGGCTGTGGACGTGAACAGTAGAACCAAAGCTGGAACCAAAAAATCACCCCGGCACTCGTTGCAGGAAGAAACCTCAAAGTGGTGTTAAAATAAAGGTTTTTATTCTTAATAAAAGTTGTTAATAAAAAAGTGTAACCTTAAGACCATAAAACACACTAAAAGCGTTTCACGCCTGAACCGGCGCTTCATCAGAAGTATGTGTTACAGAAAACACCTGGGAAACATGACATGTTTAAAAGAAAAAGTTTGCTCCTATTTGTCAAAGTCACAGTACGTGTGACAATGTAACATTAAAACCTATGGGACTGAGAAGACCAATGATAAAACAGGCGGGTTATTTTAAAAGAAAGGTTTTATAATGAAAAAGAGAGCTCATTGGCTGAGGGAAGGGAGGGAAATATGTTCAGACTAATAACAAGAAGAGCTACATCGAGCCTATGTTATCTAAGGGGAACGAATTCCTCCAATCATAGACGAGAAGAGCCGCTCCATGGAAGTCTATTTTACGGCATGTAGAGAACGCTGATTGGTTCTGAGACTGGAGGGAAATATAAATAAACCAAAAGGCAGAGGAGCTACATTCATACCATTGTATCCTACGGGAGTTGGACAGGCAATCAGCACACGAGCGACTCACCACATTAGACGCTAGAGAGTTAGACGGTTAGGCGCCAGGCTTCTAATTGGTCCATAGTGACGGAGGCTCGTCTATATTAACACATAAGGAAACATTCCATAGAAACCTATGTAAAGACATACAGAGAGCGCTGATTGGTTAAAAATTTAGAGGGAAGTTTAAGTTGGCCAAACAGCATAGGGGCTACGGTTATACCATTATGTTCTATGAAGATCAAACAGCCAATCAGCACAAGAGCAACTCACCCCATTAGGCGCTATGGAGTTAGGCGCTTGGCTTCTGATTGGTCCAAAATGGCAGAGGTTCGTCTGTATTAACCAATAGGAAATCAAGCTACTCCGTATAGGAAATAATGCACTCAACATTACTAAATAAATAAATAAACCCAGTATATATATATATATATATATATATATATATATATATATATATATATATATTATATATATATAACATCTTTTTTAATGCACATACGATGACCATTGAGGCGTATGTGGAGAGATTGTGTTGTCCTGCCCACATATTGTAAATGACAGTCACATTCAATCACATATATGACAAATTTGCTTTTACAGTTGAGATTATGTTTAATAACATAGGTGATGTTAGTAGAGGGAAAGGTAATATGTTGGGCTGCCATTATACTGGAGCAGCAAAGACAGCTCCCTGAGCAACATGGGGAACTCCCAAGGTTTTGCAATACAGTGGTCCTGTTCTCATCGAGAACTCTGATCTGGTGCTACCAGACTTTTGATATTGGGTGCTTGTCTAAAGATTAGATTAGGTCTGTCAGGTAATAATGGACGTAAGAAAGGATCTTTTTTAATGAGATGCCAATGATTTTGTAAAATATATTTTATATTTTTATTAGAAGAATTGTGCTGGAAGATAAATGAGTACTTAGGGGGACATGTATGATCAGGCTTTTCACACTTTTTCTGCCATATAATGCACCTCACTGTGTCGGCTCCGCTGTCAGACGCACCTACCTTATGTTATTGCATTAGTCGAAAGCTTTGCCACTTTCAAATGCGCCTAACATGAAGGGGCGGTCTGGGCACGGTTCTCGCCAGATTCGGAAACTTCGACGCATGTATGAATGCCGGTCGGCAAAGTGAGGTGCATTACAGATCCGACAGGCAGACCTATTTCAATGTGGTCTGTCTGAGCTGGAGGAGTCGAAGTGAATCTAGAAATTCTTTTAAGGGGCCAATATGTGCAACAATTCTCCACTTACAGCAGTACAATAATAAAAAGGAATTTAGGATAAATATCAAACTGTATAAAATTTAATTATTAAAATTTTATGAAAAATGTGATCATAAAAAATTAATCTAAAAATATATAATGCCCCCAAATTATAGAAATATCTTCTATAAAATATATGTAAAATTCCTAGAAACTTAAAATAATTTTACATTACATAAGCCACTGATGATTCTGTACTGATTGTTATATTTTAAATTTTTAATACATTAAATTTGAAATGTATTTTTGCTGCTCTCACCCTATATTTTACATACAGCAAGAGCCAGCACAACACAGGTATTGCCGGGACCTGTGGTCCTCCAAGCAGGATCAGTACCATAGTTTCTATTCACTGACATGCTATTCTAATTATTTTTCTCTTATTTCCAGCCTATCTGTAACCTTAATACATGTTAGGCGCAATAGTAACGCTCCTAAGTTCAGCAATTCGAATAACACACAGGCGAGGCATCTCAAACTTTACACAACATTTATGAACACACAAAAACCACTTCCATACATCAGGCACATTTTGCACTGAAAAAAAAGATGAAAACATGAATTTCGACGCGCCTCCATTCATACATGCCCCCCTTAGTCCGTGACTCTTGATTTTTATTTTTAGAGACCTCTTTTTATTGTCCTTGATATAGATCAGACAATCTTTCTGCTTTAGTTTTCGAGTTTTTTTTCAGAGCATCCTCAAGCAGTTTTTTGTGTAGCCTTTTTCTAGGAAGTGATCTTTTAAGAAAGCCTGTTTTTCAAAATCCCGGTCATTGAAACAATTCTTTCTAATGTGTCTTAATTGACCATATGTATAATTTAAATGTATGTAACTGTCATTATCAACATTTTTAAAAAAGGTAGCAGTTGTAAAACCCACATTAGTAACAAGAATTAATGGGGGTTTTACAACTGCTACCTTTTAACCCTTAAATTGGGAAACTGAAACTTGTGGCTCTCATAAAGGAAACAGGTTTTTGTCAATAAATAAGATAATTACCTTTCCCAACTGGTGCAGGAGCTGACTAGAGGGAAGGCCCTTCTAGACTTAATATTGACCAATATACCTGACAGAGTAACAAAGGTTCAGGTTGCGGGGCACATAGGAAATAGTGACCACAATATAATACATTTCCATTTATCCTTCAATAGAGTATTTTGTTGAGGAGCCTCAAAACACTGAATTTCAGGAAGGCTAATTTTAATTTGCTTACAGAGGCCCTAAACCGCATTGACTGGTCTTCAAAAATAACAGAACAGATAATAAATGGGAGATCTTTAAAAACATTTTAAGCGTGCACTGTGACAGGTACATACCTTATGGAAATAAAATGATTAGGAACAGGAAAAAACAATGTGGATCAACAGAGATGTAAAGGAGGCAGTAAATAACTAAAAGAAAATTTTTCAGCTATTTAACCCCTTACCGCCGAAGCCAGTTTTGGGCTCTCTGACAGAGGCCTATTTTTTTAAATCTGGCATGTGTCATTTCATATGAGAATACCTTTTTGACACTTTTACCCATCCATGTGATTCAGAGAATGTTTTCTCGTGACACATTGTGTTTTAAGATAGTAAGAAATTTTGGTCCAAAAAATGCTTGTTTATTTGTGAAAAATTACAAAGTATCGTGAAAAATTTTAACAATTTACCAATTTCAAAAATCAAACATTTCTGCGTGTAAGACAGATTGTTATTCCACTCAAAATTGTTTATAACTGGCATCTACCATATGTCTACTGTAGGTTGGCATAATTTTTTTAATGTATTATTTTAGGACATTAGGGGGCTTAGAAATTTTGTAGTAATTTTCAAATTTTCAAGAAAATTTGCAATATACATTTTTTAGGGTCTAATCCAGTTCTACCGTGACTTTGATTGGCCTGTATGTTTGGTAGCCCCATAAAAGACTTCATCCCTTAAAGTATTCAAAACAGGATTTAGGAAGTTTATTAACCCATTAGGTGTTTCACGGGAATTAAAGCAAAGTGGAGGTGAAATTTTGAAATTTCCCTTTTTTTACAGATTTTAAATTTTTATCCATTATTCACAAGAATACGGTAGATGTGATGTAATGCAACTTAATATTGATTCCCCAGATTCTGCTGTTTTCATATATATCCCATATGTAGCCCTAGTGCGCTATTTGGCTCAACCACCGGCCTCAGAGTAGGGAGAGCACCTTCTGGACTCTGCTGTCTCATTTTAAATATGATTTTATTTAGGCGCCATTTCAGGTTTCCAGACACCCTAAGGTGCTAAAACTTAATAAACACCCCTAAAACTACCCCATATTGGAAACTACACCACTTTAAGGAGTTGTCTCCCTACAGAGTTTCAAAGGATGCATGAATGAAATTCTCTGCCACTTCCTGGTTCATACTGACTAATTTGCATACAGCTTGTGCTTGTACAGCTCCTATGCTGTGCTGTGCTTTCAGTTGCTAATTAGATCAGATTAGCTTCTCAAACTACTAACAGGACTTCTTATCTGATCCCTCAAACAAAAGCTCTAATTACAGTTCTGTTTATTTTACATAAATCAAGCTTTTTACTGTTCAGCAGCATGGACACTGCTGTGACCTGTGTGATGACATCACTCACTGCTATCTCATAGAACAAACAGCAGGGGGAGAATTGTTTACAGGTCAGTTACTGAGGGAACTGAAATAGCCAGGGAGGTCATAAATTCACTTGTATCTCCTTAGGGAAAACAGAGGAACAAAGCAATATATTTGGAAAATGTCTTTATTTTGTGTTCCCTACAATTTGAAAGCTATTCTTTGTAGCGAGACAACCCCTTTAAGGAATATATCCAGGGGTGCATTGAGTATATCGACCCCCACAGGTGTTTCACAAATTTTTTTAGCGTTAGGCTGTAAAAATGATTTTTTTTTTCAACAATCTGCAATTTTAGCTGAAAATGTTTAATTTTTACAAGAAATCCTGGTAAAAAAAAACACCCGAAATTTTGTTCGAGACATATAAGGGAGGGAGTCTTATTTAGCTTTTGGAACGCAGATTTTGGCGGGGTCATGTCGCATTTGCAAAGCCCCCAAAGATCCACAACCGGTTAAACCTTCCATAAGTCACCCAATTTTTGATTCAACACCCCTCAGTGATCTCATCTAGGTATGTACTGTGCATTTTGAGCGCACAGGTGTTCCATATTTTTTTTTTAGCATTGGACCATGAAAATGGGGGGAGGGGGGACCCAGTTCCGCCACTGTTTTTTGTGCTTCAATTTTACAGCGTTCACCATGCGGTGTAAATGACATGATAACTTTACTATGGGGGTTGGTACAATTGCAATGATTTAAATTTCATATAGTTTTTTTTATTTTTTATTACCTTTACACAATAGAAATAGGTCTATAAAAATGTTCGTTTTTGTGTTGTCCTATTCTGATAGCCATAACTTTTTCATTTTTCTGTATACAGAGCAGGTTATGGGCTTGTTTTTTGTGGCATTAGTTGGCGTTTTTATTAGTACAATTATGGGGCGCATATGATGCTTTGATCACTTTTTATTAAGGTTTTTGTGAGGCATTTTTAACAAAACACAGCATTCCTGGTAGTGTTTTTTATTTTTAATTTTTACAGCGGTCACCATGCAGTATAAATTACATGATATTTTTACTCAGCAGGTAAATACAATAACAGCGATATCCAATTTGTATTTTTCTTATGTTTTACTGCTTTTACACAATAAAAACACTTTTATTCAAAAAGGAAAACACATTTTTACATCGCCATAGCCTGAGAGCTATAACTTTTTTTTTACTTTTTTTGTGTACCGAGATATGCAGGGGCTTGTTTTTTGCAGGATGAGTTGACATTTTTATTGGTATAATTTTTGGAGGGACAAGACTTTTGATCAGTTTTAAATCTGTTTTTTGGAAGGCAGGGTGAAGAAAATACTGCAATCCTAGTAGTGTTTTTTTATTTTTATTTTTAATAGCGCTCACCGTGCAGTATTTATGACCAGTTAGCTTTACTCTGAGTCGATACGATTATGGTGATACCCCAATTTATATAGTTTTTTTTATTTTGAAGCATTTTTTTATTTTTTTTAAAGTTTTTATTGTGTAAAACAATATTTATACATCGCTATCTTCTGAGAGCCATAACTTTTTTATTTTTCCGTATACAGAGCTGTGTAAGCAATTTTTTTTTTGCGGGATGAACTGAAATTTTAATTGTCACAACTATGGCATTTATATGATTTTTTGATCGCTTTTTATTCCATTTTATGTGCTGCGGGATGAATAAAAATCCAAATTCTGTGACTGTTTTTTTTTTGTTTGTTTTTTTACGGCCGTCACCGTACAGGTTAGTTAACAAGACAGTTTTATAGGATGGGTCGTTACGCACACGGCGATACCAAATATGGGTACTTTATTTATTTTTGATCTTTTTTGGGGCGAGTGGCGCTTGTAAATGGGGAAAAGGGCGATATACGTGTTTTTTATTTTACTTTTTGTGTTTGTGCTTTACGTATTTTACTTTTTTTTTTACTTTTTCCCTTTTTTTCAGTTTTCCCCACTGGAGATTTGTAACAGCAATCGTCAGATTGCTGTCACAATAGTGGACCAGTACATAACATTGCTGCTGTGTACTGGTCGCCATGGTAACTGCCAATCACCATGCGTACAATGCATTGTGGGCATGGTGACGTCTCCAGACTACCCGAAAGCATCCGGGGAGTCGGGTAAGAAGATCAGTATCGTCGCAGAGCACCATTACTGTGCCGACCTTAAGCAGGAGGAGCTCACTCCCCCTGCCTGCAGCTTCATTATCGCGGCCTGATAATGAAGCATTCATTCCCCGCGGCCGGAGTAAGCCCACGTGATGCGGCATGAGGCCAGTGGTAATTTATCGCACGATCACCAGGATATATGCACATATCCATTTGCGGGAACGCACTTCCTGCTAGGACAGATGCATACGTCCAATGTCAGGAAAGGTTAAACAGGAAGGCAGTGAAATGGCACTAAAAAACGATAAGGAAAAAATAAAATATGTAAAATATTGATAAACACAGCAAAGCTAGATACAGTAAAAATAACCCCCATTTTTTAAATATACTGTATAAATAGTAAAAATATTAAAACTGAAAATGTTGGCCTTTTGAAAAGTAGTGAAGAGGGCGATGAGGAGAAAGCAAACCTTTTAAACGTTTTTTAATCCACTGTATTTACTAAGGAAAATTACCTTCCTGTTGATGGGCAGAGAGATGAAGTAAACTTAAAGAAGAAAATTAAAGGGGTTTTATCATTACATTAAATGGTATTCAGAATAAGGGGACAGTGAAACCAAGCAACTTTGCAATTGGATGTCATTTGCAAAGCTGTCTAGTTTTCACACTCTCCCTTATCTTCGTTTTCTGTAAACACTGTAAACACTGTTTTGAGTGGATTCTACCTCCTTTCATTTCATTGACTGACAGCTCTACTAATTTACATACTGTCTGGCCCCCGGTCGTATTCACAGGATGTGCATCCCTGCCTCTCTCACTCAGAATTTCACTTTGCTCAGCCAGCAGCTGCACAGTAACACTGCAGCTGCTTCTACAATCAGAAAATAGCAGAATTGTGCTAAGTGCCTAAAGCTGCTGTGTGTAAACATAGAAAGGAGACAGATCTGTGCTGCTCTGGATGAGTTTATAGAAGACTGGATTCAACTGTAACAAACCTCCAGCTGTGAGAGGAGAAGAGATCAGTGCTCTGAGTTTGTAGAACACTGTCTAGACTGAATGCAGTGCTGTGGTATGTAAACAAACAGCTCTTACAAAATAAGACTGCATAGAGAGAGGGATGACACAGTGACATGTGGACTCAGACAGAGATGGGGGGAAGAGCATGGATGTGTTATCCACTCCCACTGATCTCAAACAAATACACTGACTTAGGAGTGATCATGGACAGTGAAGGGGGGATGATGTCATCCTCCTTCAGTTAAGAAACACCCAGATGGGAGGCGAAGAAACGCCCCTGGATTTGAGGAGCTGAGAAACTGAAAGTACAATAATACAGACGAACTGATGAATCGATAAATCCCCTTTAAAATAGACAAATCACCAGGTCCTGATGGTGTACACCCCCATGTCCTGAGAGAAATAAGTAATGTAATAGACAGACCCCTATTCTTAATATTTATGGACTACATAATAATGGGGTGTGTCCAAAAGGATTGGCGCATAGCAAATGTGGTGCCAATATTCAAAAATGGGTCAAAAAGTGATCCTGAAAACCGTATTGAACCTCTGTTGTAGGTAAGATGTTTGAAGGTTTTCTAAGAGATGCTCTACTAGAGTATCTCACTGAAAATAAATGTATAACTCCGTTTTACCATGGGTTTATGAAGGATCGGTCCTGTCAAACTAATCAGCTTTTATGAGGACGTTAGTTCTAGACTGGATTGAGATGAGGCATTGGATGTCATATATCTAGATTTTTCTAAAGCATTTGATACTGTGCTACCTAAAAGGTTGATAAGTAAAATGAGAATGCTTGGACTGGAAGAAAATATTTGCAAGTGGATAAGTCACTAGTTGACTGATAGAAAACAAAGTGTGTTGATTAATGGTACATACTCAGACTGGATCCCTGTTACTATTGGCATACCACAGGGGTCATATTGGGCCCTATTCTCTTTAATATATTCATTAACAATTTTACACATGGATTGCACAATAGAAGATCAATCTTGAATCAGTCAATCATAGCACAGTATAACTTTGAGAGCTGAGGTCAATTTTGACTATCGGTCAATTTACCATCTATAGCAGTGCCATATTTGGAATTGCTATATTTGGAAGTGATAGATTTGTATGTGTGTGTTGAAGTACAATCAGCAACCCCACTGCAATATCTGTTTCATTATCCTGTTTTGTTGAATGGTATGTGTATGAGTAGATTTAACCTCAGCTCTGTCTTCCATAATTACCCTGTGTTTATTTGTGCAGCCATTTGATCCCAGATATTCCCCTGAAGTCTGTTATCTGTGCAGGGCCATTTGTATCTCCACCCATTTACGACACCTGGGTTCACTGATGATACCAATGAACTGAACATAGCACAGTATAACTATGAGAGCTGAGGTCAATTTTCTGAATATAGCAATTCCAAATATGGCACTGCTATAGATGGTAGAGATAGATTTGTAAGTGATCTGAAGAAATAGGACCAAAATGAGATAGAAGTGGGCATAAGGGGGCCAGGATGATCGTATTTTTTGTGAGTTTCTGGTCCTTTTAAAATACACCATATTCATCATGCTCTCTATTGCTATTTACCATCTGCCTACTATCCCACCACCCAATCTCACCCCCTGAAAGTGCTATCCACATCAGCGCCTCTCTCCTTCCCTAACTCTATTTTTCCTTTTTAACTACCCCAAACCACCTGCTTACATAGTGCCGCACAAACACTGCTCATACACATCACTGAACCATGTGTTGTCTCTTTTCTTTCTCCTGCTTCTCGCTGCAGGAGACATCTCTCCTAACCCCGGTCCACCTTTCTTAACTGCTCACCCCACCTCCTCTTCTGCCTCCCATAGACACACTGCTAACCTGCTTGCTATTCATTGTACGTCTTTTTCTGCCTCTTTTAAATGTGTTTTGTGGAACACCCGATCTGCCGGTAACAAACTCACTGCTGTTCCTGATCTGTTCCTCTCTAACTCCCTCAACCTGCTAGCTCTCAAGGAAACATGGCTCCAGTAATCCTACACCGCTTCCCTTGTCACTCTCATCTATGGCGGCCTACACTTCACCCACATCTCCAGACCTGAAAACAGGCAGGGTGGTGGGGTCGGCGTTCTTCTCTCTCCACATTGCACCTACCAGGTCATTCCTCCCGCACTCCACCTCACTTTCTCCTCCTTTGAGGTCCACACCCTCAGACTCTTTTGGCCATTTTCTATCAGAGTTGCGGTTGTGTACAGACCACCCCGGTTCACCCTGACAGTTTCTGGATCATTTTGCTGTCTGGCTCCCTTATTTCCTCTCTTCTGAGATGCCCACACTCATCATGGGAGATTTCAACATTCCCACTTATGACCCCATGTCTCCTTCCGCCTCTCAGTTCCTTTCACTAAACTCTTCTCTTGGCCTCTGGCAGTTTACTGACTCTCCCACCCACAAGGATGGGCACTCTCTTGATCTGGTCTTCTGTCATCTCTCATCAATTTGTAACTTCACTAATTCTCCTTATGCTGTCTCTGATCATAGCCTTAATCTCTTTCACTATCACGAACTCAAAACTCAGGAACTCAGAAAGCATACTGTTCTCACTGCCCCCAATCTCCTCCCTCTCCTGTCCTGACCTTCCTGTCAAACACTACAACAAAACTCTATCAACTACCCTGGACATATTGGCACCACTCACACACCTTACCACCAGAGTCAGATGCCGGCAGCCTTGGCACATGCTTCAAACTCGCTTTCTGCAGCGATGTTCCAGGTGTGCTGAGCATCTGTGGAGAAAATCAAAGCTACCTGCAGACTTTCTCCACTATAAATTCATGCTCAGGACTTATCACTCTGCCCGGCATTGCGCCAAACAAGACTCTCAACTCAACATTACACAACAACTCAAAATGCCTGTTTGATACCTTCCACTCACTCATCAGGCCTAAAGCTCCGGTCCCGTTCACTGACCTCTGTGCTGAAGACCTGGCTACTCACTTCAAGACAAAATCAACAGTATCCGGCAAAACATTGTATCTCAGTCCTCAAATAATACCCATCCTGTTCCTCCCCACATGTCCTCTAGTCTGCTCTCATCCCTTGACCCAGCAACAGAGGAATAAGTATTCACTCTTCTCTTGTCTGCTCACCCCACTACCTGCTCTAGCGACCCCATGTCTTCCCACCTTGTCCAGTACATTTCTCCAGCTGTCCTCTCTCACCTAACTGCAATCTTCAACCTCTTTCTCTCCACTGGGATATTTCCATCTTCGTTTAAACAAGCTGTTATAACTCCTTTACTAAAAAAGCCCACTCTGAACCCATCCTCTGCTGCCAACTACTGACTAGTTTTTAACCTTCCCTTTATCTCTAAAATCCTGGAATGTTTGGTTTACGCTCGCTTAATCCGCTATCTCTCTGATACCTCTCTTCTCTATCCTCTACAATCAGGTTTCCACACTTTACACTCCACAGAAACTGCTTTAGTTAGATTCCGCTCCCTGGCATGGCTTACGCCATCGCTTGCGGTGGTCCAGAGGATCCACTACCTCCAACCATGACAGTAACCAACATTTTAGCATAAATCTTTGTCCTATACTAACATCTGCTTTCAGGTATGTAAAAGAAAACTGATACTTGTTTTCAATATTCCTTTTGTTCAGAACAAAGTAGGAATTTTAGATTTAATTTGGATGAAACATAATGCTAAAAACACAAAAAATGACCTCCACACTGTGCCACTCTGTGGCCTACTCCTGTTTTTGCCACCTCCAGAATGTCATTGTGCCACTCTCTGACCTCATGCTGCTGCTGCTGCCATGGCCTCCAGACTGTGTCAATGTGGCACTCTGTGGCCTGCTCCTGTTTTTGCCACCTCCAGAATGTCATTGTGCCACTGCCTGACCTCATGCTGCTGCTGCAGACCCCTACACACAGTGTCATTGTGCCACTCTCTGACCTCATGCTGCTGCTGCTTAGACCACCACACGCTGTCATAGTGCCAATCTGTGGACTACTGCTGTTTTGCCACCTCCAGAATGTCATTGTGCCACTGCTTGACCTCATGTTGCTGCTGCCGTGACCTCCACACTGTGTCATTGTGCCACTCTGTGGCCTACTACTGTTTTTGCCACTCCAGAATGTCATTGTGCCACTGCCTGACCTCATGCTGCTGCTGCCGTGACCTCCACACTGTGTCATTGTGCCACTCTGTGGCCTACTACTGTTTTTCCACCTCCAGAATGTCATTGTGCCACTGCCTGACCTCATGCTGCTGCTGTCGTGACCTCCACACTGTGTCATTGTGCCACTCTCTGACTTCATGCTGCTGCTGCTGTCACCTCCACTCTCTGTCATTGTGCCACTCTGTGGCCTACTACTGTTTTGCCACCTCCAGAATGTCATTGTGCCACTGCCTGACCTCATGCTGCTGCTGCCATACCTCCACACTGTGTCATTGTGCCACTCTGTGGCCTACTCCGGTTTTTGCCACCTCCAGAATGTCATTGTGCCACTCTCTGAACTCAGGCAGCTTTGGCTGCTGCCGTCACCTCCACACTCTGTCACTAATGTTGCCACTTGAGCCCTCAGCTTGTTTTTTTCCAGCTTTCGCTGCCATGAGTTTATCAGGCTACATTCCCGCTTCAGTTTTTTTGTCAGTTTTGCCCTCTGACGTGCCAAGGGAATTTTAGAGTGAAGCGATTCTAAGAGTGGCGACAGTCATGTGCGTGTCATACTAAAACACAACATTGTATGAAGACTAGTGTTGAGCGATTTTTATCGACAAAGTTGAAATCGGCAAGGTTTTTATGGTGATCGAAATTTCCAGATCATGCGATAATTAAGGTTAAAATCTGTGCATCATCTATTAAGATCGCGCCTTTTTCGGCGCTTCCTGTAATTTTGGCGGCCAGCAAATCAGATTACAGAATAGAGCAGGGTGAGATGTGTGTGCGACGTCATGACTGGGATGTGTATGGTTGCGATTGGCTGGAAAAATCATATGACCTCGTTTTACATAGAACAGCGTTTCCTGTTTCAGCCTCAGTGTCTCTCAGCGTCTCACAGGGATAGGACCTGCGTTCTGCCTGTGGCCAAACAGCTCAGCGAAATTAGTCTATTTCTGCACAGAGAAACTCTACTATTAAGCTGTGATCCTTCCAATTTAGTTACATTAGGGATTTGAACATTTTATGTAGTTAGCTAGAGAATTTTAAAGCAGAATCTACCACTGTAAATTCACGGCGGTGGGAGCGGGGGGGGGGGGGGGCACCCGGGCGAACACAGACAAGCTCAAAATTTAAAGAACACTGGATAAAGTTCACCAAGACTTAGTGTAGAAATTGTAGTGGAATATCTTTATTATTAACAGTTTGCTATTGAAATATTTCCTGGATATTGGGCAGCCTGAACTTATATTGGATACACATCATTTCTAGTAACTGCAGGTCTCTTTGTTAGCTGCAAAACTCCACTTTTATTATCAGTATACATTTCAGATAGGTGTTCAATTTTACCCATTACACCTGTGACTGTTGATATATCCACCTTGCACTTAAATTACAAACCAGCAATCTTGTAGTCAGCACAGGTTGTTTGTTGCCAAAAATACCGTGTATCATACGAAAACATAACAGATACGTGTTTTTTGACTTTTGCGCACCCAGCACTGTTCATTGACGCAGCATCTACGTAAATCTTAAAACAGCAATTCTATATTCACCACAGGTGAATTGAAAGGTGCAAAAAATACAGTTTATTATATCAAAACATAACAGTTACGTGTTTTTTGACTTTTGCGCACCCAGCACTGTTCATTGACGCAGCATCTACGTAAATCTTAAAATAGCAATTCTATATTCACCACAGGTGAATTGAAAGGTGCAAAAAAATACAGTTTATTATATCAAAACATAACAGTTACGTGTTTTTTTGACTTTTGCGCACCCAGCACTGTTCATTGACGCAGCCATT